>RDPX01000081.1:980591-998479 GCA_003991215.1 Morbakka virulenta | reverse complement strand
AATTCCTTGCTTCCCCCCCCCCCCCCCCCCCACTCATGTTCTGTTCTATTGCATCCATGTAGCGTCTTCTTGGTCTTCCTGTCTTCCTCCTCCCAGGCAGATTCATGTTCAGCATGCTCCTCCCGATATAGTTCTCTTCCCTTCTGATCAAGACTGACATGCCTATTCCATGTCAGTCTTGCCTCCCTTTGTTTCTCGTTCAATCTCCTTAACATGTGCTGTACCGCTGATGTATTCATTGCTGATTTTATCCAAGCGTGTGACTCCAAGTGCCCACCTCAGCATCCTCAACTTAATGATCTAGCATTATTATTTCTGGCACTGTTGATTTTGAAATATTAAAACCGTATCAGAGCCCCAGTATAGCAAGTGAGTTTATGGTCATTACCTTATTACTAGCATTATGTTTACTTTGAAGTATTCCCTTCATTCTGCGATAAAACTCTTCTCCCTATTTTTATTTGCAACAGCATGGGATTCGCACGTCACCTCTCGTTCCATTTCCGTAATATGTGTGTTCACATCAAACCCAATGTTGGAGGTTCTGAATAACTTTCGTATATTTTAGCTTACCTTAATCTTCTTATTCTTCTCCTTCACCCCCTCCCCCTCCTTCTTTCTCTTCTTTTCTTTCTCCATGAACTTTGTTTAAATACAATTATCTTTTTGAAACTGCTCAGGCTCCTTGGACAGCAAATGGGTTTTATGTTATTGTTATTATTATTGTTGTTATTATTGTTTTAATCATTATCATTATTATTTATTATTATCTTGTATTATCTTTACTTTTTCATCTTTCTTTTCAACTGCAGCAATATCTGGCTTTCTAGCTCGAATAATCCTATCACATTGAATCATGTATATCACAGTAGCTTGAATTCATGACTAAAATTCCTTCTGGTTTTTTTTCGTACCTTTTTGTGACACTTTGAAATCTGCCCTGTGCTGCTAACAACCAATGAAAATATCTTGCTACCTTGGCGTGGCGCCTTGTATATTCTCTTTGTGCCAGTTTCCCCATCCGTTAACTGCTGTACTTGTTTTAGTAAGACTTAAATCTTACATCATCTTTAGTTATAAAACAAGGCTTCTTAACGTTGAAAAATCAAAACAATATCACAAACAAAGGTAACACCCCCGTTTTCACTGCCGCCATTGTTCATTGATTCTTCATCCAGGCCTTTCAGTTATAGGTTGTAGTTGACATCAAATTTGTATTTGTTTCCCAATGCATCTTTGCCCAATGGCATTGGTGTTTGTTGATAAATACTCAAAAAATTGCTTATTACAAAAAATATATTTCTGTCACAGTTACTGACATCTCAGTATATGAACGTTCAGTGACCAGTTCAAAGGGACTGAGATTTTGTAAATCTGTTTTAAGAGTAGAAGGTGTACCGGGGAAAAAATAATAGCTACAGTTTGGTCTTATTGAAAGAATGGTTTAAGAGGTAATGAAAGAGTGAATTCATCCTGAAAAATCACAAAATATATTAATTACGTCTTTTTCTTCCTGTTGATAATACGTAATGCAATTTCTCAGCAGAGGTCACAGGCTAAACTTACGTAGACAAGGAGACCAAACATGGTACACAAATTGAGATCGTGGCTATAGAGCAGAGGATGATTGTGGCCATGTAGAACGAAAGTTGATGAGTGTATATCAGTAAGTGTAATATTGGGTTGGGCAGAGCGCAATGCACGTCGTCAATATACAGATAAAGAGTGGGTTGGGCGTAACTTTCGATTAAGTTCCTCTGAAATTATACGCAAAAAAAGCAGATTTCTGATTTTTTGGACCATGTATAAATTCCAAAGTTTATATCTATGGCGTTTGGTTGATAGCTGAAAATTATATATATGACAAATATAATTAATAAAAAAGTGGATTATAACAGTGACACACCTCTTGGTAATTTTTTAAAGAAGCAAAATTTCCATTTTATCTTTAATAGTTAAATGAAAGAAAAAATTATATTTTAATGTATATATGTTATCATTGTCCAAAATTGACCATCAAATAAGAAAGTCGAGGACAAATTTTATTGATCAAAACGACAAAAAACTCCGTTGCAACAGGAATTGTCAACAGAACCCAGGACTATATGTACATTGCAACAAAAAAGTAGAAGATTAAAATACATTAGTTTAAACTGACCCTAGGTTAACTCAACGACTTAATAGGAATGTTATAACAAAGCACTATAATCCGTATTGCTGACTTTTAGTTTACCCAGGCTAAATCGAATCTTATTTTTGTGAATAAAATTGTGGGTATTCCATATTTTTTTATGATTAAATTTTTGATAATACTATAAGAATATTGATAATTCAAATGGAATTTTATTGTTTATGATAAAACATGTTGGCGCCTCTTATGCTTTAATATTAAATTTATATCCTTCGGCGTGCTTATAAAGGTGTTTTATTTCAGTACTATGTTCTGTTGTATCGTCGGTTTCTTTAGAAACACTTTGTCTGAGAAACTTAATTTAATTTTGAAGCAAATAGTGGAAATAATCACTAGCAAAATCTTCATAAAAACTGTATCTTAAAAAATAGATTGATATTTCTTATGTTGTCAATGGCAGAGGTTAGATAGACGTAGCTTATCCAGAAGAGAAATTTGTATAATAACTGACGTTGACTTTACTTTAGCCTTTTATTCAAGTGAAATCGAACCTGTGAACAATGGGTGACCACCCCCCCCCCCCTCTCACAAAATATATCTATTTCTCGGCAGACCATTGTTCCAAGGCTGAATGGAATGGTACAAAACAGTGCAAGTCATACTAGTGCTTTTAGTGTTTCAGTGGTTGAAAATTGTTTACTATAATTCCTGCCAGGTTCAGAACAAATATATATATATATATATATATATATATATATATATATATATATATATATATATATGAATAAATATTTAGGACCTAGATNTTTGACCTTGCTTTATCCTTTTATTCAAGTGAAATCGAACCTGTGAACAAAGGGTGACCACCCCCCCCCCCCCTCTCACAAAATATATCTATTTCTCGGCAGACCATTGTTCCAAGGCTGAATGGAATGGTACAAAACAGTGCAAGTCATACTAGTGCTTTTAGTGTTTCAGTGGTTGAAAATTGTTTACTATAATTCCTGCCAGGTTCAGAACATATATATATATATATATATATGAATAAATATTTAGGACCTAGATTCGTTTCTAGTTGACGGTCTTGTAGACAAATTTCTGATATAATTTAGGAACTCTTGCTTTTGTGTAAAGAAATAACAAGCTCTGTTTTTAATGTACGATAACCGACGAGCTTTTCTGTGGTGACTTCGATATTTTAAAGGTTTCTATAAAATCCGTGACCTGCAGACATGTTTTGCTAATCTAATGTAAATAGTACTTTGATTAAAACAATCTTAAAACCGGGTATTACAAAGTTAAAAAAAGTAGATCTATTTTATTATTACTATGACCATATCGATGTTTTACTGTTCTTAGTAGATTACTCATTTAGTGCCATTTTTAAGCTAACAAAGCTTTTGCTAACTGCTAAAGGGTATACGCTAAACAGAAGACAAATTAATTACAATTGTTGATGCTACTGAGATTATATTTTAAAGCTGTACTTACTTATAGTTTAATATCTTAAGGTATGCGTACTAATAATTAGTCGGAATTATTGATGTCATATCAGATTTAGACGTTGTAAAACAATAATTGTTATGGACTACAAAATGTATGTAAATTATTTGACAGTTTTCCACCGTTTGGTTTAATCCCTGATGCCACATTGATGCCATAGGGTTTCGTTGGCAAGTTTCTTGCAAGACTAAGTAGTTCTCCACCTTTGAACAAACGATTAGTAGAAGAATTTGTTTATGAATCCAGGTCGCACTGGAAATATTCCCGCAACTCTATTCGGCGAAGGTTATGGTTACGCATTCTCTAACTTCGAAACTCTCTCCACAAATGTGCCCCATACAACTGCCATAAACAAATTATTGAGAGTTTAAAGCAGGCAGTTGGGCCCTACTACCATTAAGAAAGCAATACTCGAAAGTATTAATTGGTACTAAAAAGCGTTTTCATTTGGAGAAAGGTCTTCATGAACAGACCGATTATTTTCAACAGCTTTCCGCTTTTCCCCTATTAGCTAATGTGATATTGACTCAGTTTGAAAACGTCATTACTGATTCACTTATTGTTCACAAAGCTTGGCCTTGTGTACTCCCTATGCTTACAATTTTGTTGTTAGTTAAGCTTTCAGGTGTTCCTCCAGCGCTAGATTTATTGAATTTAATTCACCTAAATCTACGCTGCATCATTGATTTTGAGACTACCAAAATGCTTCTTCTGATTATGTTAAAAGACGAAGACGAAACTGATATCATTTACCCCCTAATGTACACTTCTTTTACGTTTAAAGCTCTTTTCAATCTTACACCAGAATAGTAGTTTTTATCAAACATGCATATTTCTCTGTTACTTGTCGTTTAATATAAAAGGGATAGTTATGACAGAAATATTAATTTGGCGCGTTTCCTTTATCTACAAGGCTTGGGCGAAAGCTGGAGGAATTTTCGAATTCGAAAACTGCAGCGTTGCCTAGCTACGAGTATCATGTTTTTCGTGACTATTTTTACATCGAAGTATCAATATTGTGTTGTAATAAAAAGCCTTCCTGTCTATTCGTTTTATGGTTTATAGATTTTATTGTTGAGGATGTGGTGCTACATATGTTTTGAAGAGTTGGTAATTGCTTTATTGCAGGGTTAAAAGGTTTTGGGCTCATTAGTCTTTGTTTAAGCACATTTCCTCTTGTGTAAACTTTCACACAAGAGGAAATGCAACGGGAGAAAAGCAACTGGTGTTTTTTGTAACAAACACGTGCCAGTCAAGCTGAAGAGCAAGGTGTTTTTCGGTTCGACCGGCAATGTTGTACGGGATAGAAACTGTGCCTCTCACCAAACGACAAGAAAGGCAATTTGATGTGGCGGAGATGCAAAGGCTGCGGTGGGCAAAGGGCGTAGCCAGAAAAGATCAAGATGAAGAGATCACAAGAAACTTGGGAGTTGTAGAAGCCTTCAAGGCGCTGCAGGAAAATCGGCTACGATAGTTTATGCATGTTGAAAGAAAAGATGAACTGTATGTGGAAGAGAGATTCATGCAGATGGAGATACCAGGACGAAGAAGACAAGGGAAACCGAGGCGTAGAAGGAATGACAACATCAGAGAAGACATGGCAGCGAAGGAGCTCAGTAGGGAGTCTGCGCAGGACCGTACACGGTGGAGACGCCACAACGACTCCTGACAAGGGAAAAGTCAGAGAAAAGAAGAAAAAAAAGAATTGCCAATTTTGAGTTTTCTGATATTTGGATTATCAATGTAATCGTAGTCGTGGTAATAAATTAATTAGTTATTTAGCTATCCCTATCTCTCGCCATGTGTAGAAAATCCATCCATCCATTAATCCATCTATCTATCTATCTATCTATCTATCTATCTATCTATCTATCTATCTATCCATCCATCCATCTATCTGTCTATCTGTCTATCTATCTATCTATCCATCGATCTATCTATCTATCTGTCTGTCTATCTATCTATCCATCCATCTATCTATCTATCGATCGATCGATCCATCCATCCATCCATCTATCCCATCCATCCATCCATCCATCCATCCATCCATCCCATCCCATCCATCCATCCATCCATCCCATCCCATCCCATCCCATCCATCCATCCATCCATCCATCCATCCATCCATCTATCTATATAAGGTAAAACACGAAAAATAAGAACTATGATAGCAATCATAGTTCTTATTTTTCGTGTTTTACCTTATGTATATTGCTCAATACACAAAACTACACAAATTATATATATATATATATATGTATATGTTTATGTGTGCGTGCGTGTGTTATAAATTTGGGTTGTCTGAAAATAAGATTTATTTAGTGCATTTACATGTACTTTCAGTGGTCTAGAATTCCAGAGTTATACTAAAAAGATGATTTGTTTCAACACTGAAATTATAGGCACACTCTTAGCAGAATATTTCATTTAGTAGCATAAATCTGACTTTATACACTCAAAACGGTATTTTCGCTACACTCCTCGAGTCAGAGGGTATGGTTACAATTATTTCAGCGATCCGACGATTGGCTTGAGCTCGACTGAAAAAAAGCAGTCACAATTCAGTTTTATGTACAAAGTATTAATTGAGAGGATTGTTTATTAACTAATTGATCTTCGAATTCAGTGATTAAATATTCAGATAGGTAACTGTCATAGTGTCCTTATTAAATTTTTATTTTGCGATGATGAGATAATGAAAGTAAACCAAATAATTGTAGAGAGATACTTGGGGCCTTGTGAGCCAAAATTTACTAGTTCGAGTTCTACCATTGTTCTTTTATGAGTTAATATTTGAGCGCTATAAATATAAAAACTGTAGACAATCGACGCATTGCTCTGGTTCCCTAGTGCTGTGGGGAAGGAATGCCTTCCCACGGCATAAAACAAGAATCACATAAACCTTCTAAAAACAGAATTGCGTGCCTTCAAACAACCTATGTTTATTGTATGAGGTATGCTGACAGGTTGTCATTGCTTTTTAAGTTTTAAGATTAGGTTGATTTTTTAGTTTGTTGTGTACTGAACATTCCATTTTTTATTAAACTGTTTACCAAGAAGCTATTCCTGGTTGCATTGGTAATTAATTGATCTTTTTTGTGTCATCGTTGCTTAAAAACCTCCCTGCATCGTCATTTAGTTTCCTCCTTCTCTAAATTAATCAGGGTTTGGTTAAAATTTACCATGGGAAGAGCAGCATATGGTAGTAAGATTAGTAGTTTGAATTTAGCTCTGTCGATTAGTGATCTTTGGATTAATACAAAGTCAATAGGTTAAGACAGACCCTTTTTTAAACTGGAAATGTAGTTTACAGATGCAAGAATTAGATATTCAAACTAAACTATTACTTTTTGTTGTTTTGTTAGAATAATGAACGGTTGAGGTCATGTATTTGTTTATGTATTGCGTACAGCGTTAATTAAATATGTATGAAAAACTAATGTATAGCTTTAAAACAGCTTGTTACAGAACAAGCTCTGAAGTAAAACATTGCCAGCAAGATTTGTTTTCGTTTTTCAATGAAGTTTGGAAATGCATAGAAAACTTTTTTCTTATGTTAACATTTAACTTGCTGCTACGTAGTATGTTGGTTAGAAAAATCTGTTTGTGTCTGTTTATATATATGTATGTATGTATGTATGTATGTGTGTATGTATTTATGTATATGCATGCATGTATGCATTTATATATGCATGTGTGTATCAATATAACCTCAATAAAATATTAGTATTTCTTTATACCCTCATCACCGACCCCATTTCTTCAAAGGTTTATGAAAATGGAGTAGTGTTTACGTCTGCAGGTATTATGATGATGATAAATTTTATTTTTCCCTTCCTGCAATGGCTTCCTCACTAAACGTCGTACTAACATATACACTCCTGTGACAGAAAATTCCATTGCAGTTTTTGCTGTTGTAAAGGAGGCATTCTTTGTATGTGGCCAAACACGGACCATTCTATTTGGGCACTGGTAGACAGTGGTGTGGTGTTACGCATTTTATACACGTCATGTTATAGAAAAGACTACTTGGTCCTGCTGTTGACAGGCGAATATCTTGCTACTGACAATTGCTCACACAAACAAGACCAATAATATTTTTCCCCCTGAGAAATGAAGGGAAAAGAACATCATTTGGTGTATTCATATAAATATATATATATATATATATATATATATATATATATCTATCTCTATATATAGACAGATATATGTAACTACATATGCATATACATCACATACAGCGTTTTTACATACACGATGACCTGAACCTGGTCAGTTAAATGACTCAACACCTTGCTTCACTTTGCTCTGGTCTCTAAAACTGGATAGCGAAAATTGAGACGAGGGAGGTTTTGCCTCTCGGAGAACTCTTGCCACAATTTCTAATGTCAACTATGTATATCATTCCATGATAAATAGTATTGGCACTTTTCCTGTTAGAGTCATGTGGCCGCGATATGACAGTTATATATTCGGTCATATCTTAGCCGAAGCCAGGCGGCTATCATGCCATACTTAGACGCTCTCTGTGTAGCTCACACAAAATGAAGAAAATTTACTTCTCCTTGGCAATGTCACTGTGCTTGTTGGGGATTAGTATGACACCAGCAGAATACTTGAAACGGTTTATTGGATCTTCAACTCTGTTCAGAATTCTGCCTAGTTATTTGTCACACTTGTCCGCCAGAAGAAGAAGCATATAGTCACGTAGACTACTTATCTTAGATCGAAACATGATCCTGTCGTGAATAGATGTACAACACAAGAAATCTCAGCATGATTCTAATATTCCCACTTCAAAGTGCTTGCCAGATACTATAAGAATTCCTTTGGATATTATTACAATTTTAAATGAAACTATGTACTAAAACATAGTACACTTGCTGAGAAGTTATACGACTTAGTACAACAACCATTTCTCCCAGAAGCCGTACAGCGGAATTTTATTTATATGTCAGAATTTGTAATTATGGAAAAGTGAAAAATATGTTTGCACCGAGCTGGATTCGAACCATTTCCCATGGCTATCATGCCCACATGCTCTACCACATGAGCTATCGGCGCTTGGGCTTCATCTGCTGTTTTTTGCAACCATACCTTTAACTTGAGCGCGCCGATGACTGTGTGAAACGTATCAATATTGCAGCAAAGCAGAAGTTGCTAATTCGGTACATCTGGAAGTTATTAAATACAATTTTGCCATTGCATTGCATTATGTAGTGTGAAAATAGGTAAGGTAAAATTTCAATTACGCGATGTCGAACAGTATTGATGAAAAATGAAAACGATTGCTAGAAAAATTATATAAGGTTATGATATCAAGATAAATCCATGTAATGTTCTAAGCATACCAACGAGCTCTTCACCTGCTCTTAAGATAGAAAGGTTACGCCCCAGATGTCAGGTTAGTATTTCAAAGTTGTGGGTTTAAAGCAGATTGACGGGATATGACATTTTTAATCGTGGTCGATATTTTGAAATGGAGTGAATATCTTGTTATTTGATTAGATAAGAATGAGTTTTGTGGAAAAAAAGCAAAAGAAAAGACAACTGTTAAAGTGCATTAGGTAGTTTTAAGGCACTGATTATTGTGGGGGCAATTGTTTTCCCTGAGGTGTGGGGCTCTTGTAACACCAAATTTTGTTATATTCATTTCTGTAGTTTGATAATTTTTATAGGAATTGTCTGGTGTTTGAAGTGAAATGATTTTGATGTGAGATATTCAATTTGTCGCGGTTTTCTATGCCTTTTACATAATGCAGTTTGTTTGACGCAGCCTTCGCTAGCAACAGAAGAGATCGTATCGATTGTTATATTTTAATTACAATTGGGCCAAGAGGGTATTTTTAGAAATGACAGTACCATGTTGATTTATGATCATATCTCTCTTCGCACGAGAAGAAATATCATGCAGTTATAAATAGTTACAGTTAGCGATGCTTCTTTAAATATTTAAAAGTACTAACCTTATAATTTACCTATTCGTTTATTTTTATAAAAGCTAGAGAAAGAACGCTCGAGTTAAGAGAAATATTTCTTTATTTTTTATAGACATTAAAAAATTACTTGTTAAGCATTTGTAGGAACTGAAAATACAGTTACTTCTCTTTTTCAAGAAAATATGGTCTTTAGTTTTTACATTTCGTTAAGAAAAACCACCTTGGTTTTTGAATTTTGAAAAGTACTCGCTCATACTGTGCTTCAGGCTTTTGATAAAAAGCCATAGAAAAAACACAATTGCAAATAATGGGGTTTAAGCAAGAAAAAGAGTGTACTCGACAATTGTCGTATTTACATAATTAGAAACGATTTTTTGAATCAAACGAAGAACAATGCCAGCGAAACATATACAACAGCAAGAAAAGTGGAACATTTAAGAGATTCTAGTGCAGGATCTTCTTTCTAACAGGATATCAATAGACGTGTGGTTTTGATGCTCATCGAGATCAAATATACGCTCTTTGTAATTTTGCTCGTTTTTGAATCTGATGGCTTAATTATTTATTTTACGGTTTAACCTAATCCTATCCTACCACCGTTGCTCAAAATTCATAACAGAAAGACGTCTTTGAATACACGATTACGTTGAACTTGAAAGCTGCCCAGCTAGCAGTACTAGGGAAACAGGATCTTCAGTATACTTCACATAGTTAATTCAGCTAGGTTGTAATGCGTTGCAATTTTTTCGAGATATTTCCTTAACGGCTAAGGACTGCTAAGGTTTTTATTTCATTTGCCAGGTGAAGGCTCTAGAATTGAACGGGTAATTAAATATTTTCTTGGTGAGAGATTTTATACTTCACTTTATTTAAAGTATTTTAGAATATAAATCATTTTTACCTGTGTCCATTTGTCTCGCACTTTATCGAAAACCATGCCAACTGCCTCGTACGAAAGCCAAAGGCATATTTAACTAGAATATTTAGAATCATCCCCAGTTTATGGGATATTTTGAATAGAATGAATATCGGCGGACGAGCACTCTGTGATAATTCTCTTAAACCGATGATAAAAATGTCGTTTTTATGATAACCAGCTGTAGTTTTCCTCCGTCGCCCAGTTCAGTACAACAAATTTGTAGCTAGAAAAATCTCTTCAATATCAACTTGTACTTTTTTATTTTCAAAGGAAAATTGGCACATTGTTCGTTTTTAATTGGCTATTCTTTTTGAGTAGTGGAGGAATAAGTAAGTTCTTGTTGGAGTTGAGGCGTTCAGCAGTATAAAACTCTCCTAGAATCCAGCAGAAATGCGGTTTAACGATTTTTGCGTTTAAGGAGCAGCTGTTCATTGCGCATTCTTTGATTTCTTTCATATCTTGTTAGTGCCAAGGTGGTACTTTTGAGATAAGGGTAAGTATTCATTATTTTTATATTTTTATCTTTCCACTTTCTGTACTGTAGTCGATAGCAAAGATTTGAAAGTGCTGAAGACTTAGTTGCCTCAATGTAGATAATTTAGACCCCCAGAAAATAGATGATTACGATAAAAAGCTTATGTAGGTTGTACTTTGTTCATTCTTATTTCATTCTTTTGTTCAGATAAAAACTTTCGATAAGCATTTCGAACTGTTTTTCCTGTTGTTTTGATGTCAGAAAATGTTTTCATTGAGTAGCCCAACATGTTTTCCTGTAAAAATTTTTAGTTCTCAGTTTAATTTTTGCTTATTTATCGTTTTGATCGAGGAGCTAAAAGATAACAAAACATTGTTATTCAGCCACTATCATTAGTTATCCAGTCGTTTCTCTACTTCAATAAAAGCCAATGTCTCCTGAAGTACCAACTGCTTTAAATGGCTAAGAGAAACAGAGAAATAGGCTCAGATAAATTGGAATTTAATATTTTTAGTATATCTAAAACCTTATTGAAAAAAACCCAGTCCTTGATATTTTAGAAGACATTGACAGAATGTCAATCAAGGTTATTTTAGTAGGTTCAGCTTTTTTATTGTTTAGAATGACCCATCAATATTATATATTTCATTTTCTCGTATTAAAGTTTTAAGCGGCAATTGGATGTTGCATTTTACTTTTCTGTAATGTTAATTGGACCTACTCACTGTTAGTTTTATTGTAGGTCGTGATGTTCGCGGCTCACTTAGTTTAACTGTTGCCTGTTTTTTTATCCAGAACTATGAACCTGAAGCGATAAAGGCGGCGCAAAGCAGGCTTCTTATTGCGAGAGAGGCGATGTGTACCCCCTATGGATGACTGGGTATCAGAAACCAAAATGAATGCGCCAGGAGTTAAGTTGCACTTGGTTAAGCCCCTCGAATACCAAGGGGCAAGGTAAAAAGGTTGCGGTTTCTTGTCAGTTATTTTAGAGAGAAATTGGTTAGAGATGAGTAGCTTGAGTATTTTCGTCGAAATGGGTATTACAGTTTTTATTAAAGTGTACTCTGGATTGAACTTTCGCGTTTTTACTTCTCCAAAAAATTCTCAAGCTGTATTACCCAGACTGGTCATAGACACAAGGCTTGATCGTCTGGCATAGGTTATTCACTGTGAAAAAGAAACAACGATTTTTGTTGAACTCCCGAAATTCATGTTACGAAATAAATAGTTTTTTGCCTTGTAAGGGCTTCGTCGTTCGATATATTGTAATATTGAAAAAAAAGTAAATGCGTACAATGGCAAAGTTTTGGATTACCGAAAAGGATAAGTGTTCCAGTCGAACAGGTAGATAAACGCTTCATTTCTCTAATAGTGGAAAGGAACAATATATATTTTGCCCCAATGTATAAAGTAGTTTTATAAATTTCGTACATGGTCATTGAAGATAGATTAGAATCTGAAGGATTAGTCGCACCCAGAGTACTTTATTAAGTGTAAGGAACGTCAGTGGAGAAGCTTAAGCTAGTACCTGTAGCCCCGTGATACTTACTGTTGCTGCATTTACGGTTAGTTATTTAAACAGGCTTTCTTGAATCGTTTGTTGTTAAAAGCAGGAGTGACCTAAAACGTCTCTGTGGCTATAGGACGCGAAATTGAAAAAAAGGTATTGATTCAGCTAGTCCAAGGTTCTGTCACAAACTTGTCTATCCATCTGAATGTAAAGATGATTTTTTTTACGTTACGTTTGGTTTCGAAAAGTAACTTCCTTTAGAAGCAATCACTAATTTCCAGGAATGACAAAGTTTAAAACTGGGACACTTTCACGGTCACGGATCTCCGGTTATGGTTGTTGATGGCCTTATTCAGATGAATTAAACTTGCACAGTAACCTATAAGGATTACTTAGAAAAAAGAAACTAAACGGTGACGTTTTTCAGGACAGTTTTAATGACATTTGTATTGCTAGCCTACTAAATAAAACGTTGCACTTAAGTACTCACCTCTCTTTTAACCATGATTTAGAAAATGGTATTTATTGTAATATGAGAACCATTGCACCAAAGAAACAAAACTTTTGCTTGGAAAAGGAAATCCGAAATATAGTGTAAAAAGAGAAGACCCATTTGTTTCGAAAGTAGCGTTTAAGGTTGAGCATGGTTATTTCAAACAATGTCTTCAAAAATCTCCCTGACCACTGACCACCTCTTGCCTCAATAGGAATTTTGGCAGCATGGTACCGTCCTATCAATATATGGGTTTTTTTTCCACTCGTTGATTAGAAAGTATGTTGAATACCAGAAGCGTTTTATACACGTTGGAAACTCGCGGGGCGACAGAATCAAGATGTAGGTTTAAGGCCGAGAGGGCTCCTTGACTGCTTAGTAGAATTGAGCAGATATTATGGGTTGTTTTTGAATATCCCCTTGAAAGTGACCTTAGAAATTGTTAAATACATTTTTGTCAGTCAAGTACAACTTATATGGGTATGGCATGATAACGGTATTTTACCTCTATTTTTGAAACGTCGTGTCATTATCGTCATCGTAATTTTTGTTTTTCGTGTTTTTTAATCCTATTTACAAGCTTAAATGACAATATAGCTATTTGTTATGTCCTAACAAATTAGGGGTTGATAAATATACTTTAACATGATTTGATTACTTACGCATACCCGACTCATTTACGTGAAACTTAGCTCATCTTCCAACTCACACGATGCAACTTAACATTCCTTAAATTGTCGCCCCTGAAACGAGTTCATTCTCAATGATCTTTCAAAATGCAGGCTTTGGTCTGCCAACATCTGTCTTCATGTGTGACCTAAAACAGTACCCTTCTTGCTCCTTTCTCTTGTTTTGCTATAAAATCAACAAAGGCGAGCCTCCCTTGTCTTATGGCTACTGATTAAAAGGGGTTTCTTCCATAGAGGGTTTTGTTAGATCTGAGGGATTCCTGTGGTATTTTGAGCACAATGTACAATATGTATATATAGTAACAATCAATTTTCCAGGTTACCCCGTTTGTCGGGGCCCTTGATTTAGAAGGATACAGAATTATAGACTAAAGATGTAAGGAAGAAGGCCTCATATTCTTTATATTTCTAATAACTGATTTCCTGACTTTAAATGTTGGGAGTAATGTTTGTATTTTATATATTATTACCCAAGATATATTGTATGAAATATAATATACATTAAGTAAGCAGATGCATCATTGCACTTGGTATTCCCTACAGTCTATAGGAGTGGGAGGATTTATTTTTTTAATTTATGACCACTACGGGCATGGGTTTAATAGAATGGTCAATAGGATTTGTACGGTAACTTAGTATTCCAGAGTCCACAGCACACAATCTCCATTTAGAAATGGGTAACAGCATGATTGACAGGTACAATGTCTGCAGAGATCATAGCAAGCCCCGTTTTTAACAAACGATTTAAACTAGAACGATTACGCAGGTCAGGACCAGAGGAGGAAGCAGTCAAGATTTGTTCGAGCGATAACTCGTACAAAGAAATTTTTAAGTAATTTAAACCAGTATGCAAATTTTTTCTGGTAGATACACAGTTACAGGTACCCATCATGCCCATTTCCCCATGTAACCTTTTACGTAACATGTCATTGAGCAGGTTTTTGTTTAGTGAAGAATGTTTACTATTTCTCAGGCTTCTTTCGTATAAAAAAATACCAGCTGCGCCAACCTCGATTTGTAAGCATGCTCATAGGTAGTACTGTTTATATACTGAAACGAAACTTGACCCATTAGTCTGTTGGACATGGGTTAGGAATTCATTTTATTGTCATTACTGGATTGCACCGTTCAAAACCCACTTTTATAGCTAGAATCATTAGCTGATCACTCTGTAACTCATAGTTCTTTTACCGATAGTGGGGCTCTGTTATTCTATCCTGAGAATCTCTGTTTGCTCTTACACTTTTGACTGCATTGCCTAAACTAATCTGAATTTTTAAAGTCTTTGAGGTCAAGTTCTATTAAAGAAGGCAACCTAAGTTATGAAGAACTTTACCTTTAAGGGTTTTGCCAGGCTCGCAAACATTCTGCCGTAATGAACATACCAGGATTTAGTTAGCATAAAAAAGAAGGCGTCACAAAGTATTGTATTTAACTTGTTACCAATGCCCAAGCAATAAAGCTTTGCCTACATAATAATAGCATTTTACAACAAATTCTCTTTCTTTTAAATAATTTCTTTTAAACTACGTGTGCATAACAAGGGTCCGAAACCACGGTAAAGTTAAAATCTGCAGGAAAAACTGGCATAGACAAGAGAGGAAGGAAATGATTACAGCTGTAGTCATCTAGGACGCTAGAAGAAAGAAGAAAATCTCAGAGAGTAGCAGTGTGAGAAAAGAATCTAGAAAGTGGAGGTACTGCACTTATGAAGCCTAACAGAAAGTGGGTAAAGCTTTCTTGAGTAGCGAGTAGCGCGATTGACAGCCTTTAAAAGTGGCACGTGAGGAAAAAGCTCCCGGCAGCATATAGAATGGAAGTACTTGAAGGGAAGGGAAGGAGATGCCACCCAAATGGGTTTTAGAGATTCCAGAAAAGTCATCCCCAACAAAGCTTGAGACCCAACTTTGTTTTCGGTCCAGAGGATTCAGATGAGTGCTAGGACCACTTGACCAGACGTGGCAACAGCATTTCATTGTTGTGTTATAGGATTACCAGCAAATATTCCCAGAGAGAGAAAATAGAGGAAGCCCAACATTTTAGCTCTGAGGAGGGCGAGTGCCATTAATATTGTTTAATAAAAGAGCTGGGTTCTTGTGGCAGTTGACAGAAAGAAGCTGGGTTTTCTGCGTAATCAAAGTGACCAGCCAGTCAGCGACAGTGCGAAGTTTATCTTCGAGAATATTCTCCATAAAAATTGTACGAACAGATGTGGCTCATCCATTCAAGAATAAAGGATTATGTCGTCGGCTCTATACCTAGCTGTATACGATATGATCGGGAAGATCTTGTACTAACAGTGCAAATAAACTTTGACCTATGACGGAATCCTGCGGAACACCAGCATTAAAGAATTGATTATTAAAGGTGCATCCATCTAGTATAGCGTTGATGCTACAACCTCATAGTTAAATACGGACAGAGTGTTGCGAGACAAACTATATGTCTTGAATTTGAGGTTAAGACCAAATTACCAAAACCTTTCAAAAGCCTTGTCAAGAGTAAAAACCAATGCTCTGCCCGATTTCTGAAGGGCATGGTGAATACCTTTTTGATAACAGAAAGGATCTCAGGAGTAGACTTTCTAAAACGAAAGCCACTCTTGCGGTCAGAATTAATGCCAAAAGAGTCGAGATCCTTTAGGAGGAAGACATTATTAAGAAGCTCAAAGACTTTGTTTGTAATAGGTAATAGACTGATCGGCCAATAATAACTCGTTCCATCGATCGGCCAATAATAATCAAACCGTTCGAGTTTTTAATATGTTTGAACAACAGATACTGCTTTCCGGCAGGGGAAAAAATGCATTCAAAGACTTGTTGAAAAGTTTACAAAGAAAAGGTAAGATTTCTTGACAAGAGTTTTGTAGTACAATGGCTGAAATGCCATAAGGGCCAATGGCTGTAGATTTGACAAGATAATAAATCAGAGATAATTTTATGTCGCATACAAATCTGTATTGCCACTCATAATTATAATCACCATCATTTATATTTTAAACAGTATTTATTGCTTGCAGATGCCATTATTGAGTTTAATTTTCCTCAGTGATAGATTTGAAATGTTTCTGACGCACGGGAAATTTCATCAGTTGTTTTCCTTTCAGGCTGCTTTCAGCCGATTCCAATTGCTAACTTTACCCATGTAACTGCGTATTAGTAATAAGAATCGAAAGGAATACTGGAAAGATTTCTGCCCCGTTATTCTTCTTATGTCAATATATTCTCTTTTTGAAAATTAAATAATTTTGTTAAACTAGTGTTTTATTTTTCAATGTTGTCATGCGTGCAAAGCATAACTTAACTATCAGTCTTAATTTGCCTGTAACGAATACTGATGTTTTTGGTCGAGTACTGAATTGTTTCATTGTTGCGTTTGGTGAAATATGCATATTTGAAGGTCTACTCCCATTGACAATTGCCTCACTCTTGAAAACTATCTGTATAACAAAAAAGGAACGTCAGCTAGTTCGACGAGTTTAGTGGTTTAAAGAGAACTTTGCCATTTTTAACAAAGATTTCTTTTTCATTTTGTCCAATTTTATTGCACGATTCCGTGCAAACTGGTTCAAGGTAACGTATCCATTCTAGCCAATCCAGTTGTACCGAAATATAATCGGCATACGGGATTACAATACAGGAAAACCTTTAAAGATTATCACGGTATTTGGTGCTTAATAACCCTTCCCTCCTTAAGGCAATTTAAGTCGTCGCCATACTAAACACAATGTGGTTTTATTTTAAGTGAAGCTTGTCATCGGGGGTGGCTTATTGGGTTTAAAGGATATCTAATCATATGTGAACTGGGGACACAATAGGGATACGACAGTGATTAAAGTTGGGAAAATTTCATTTCAGCTTGTTTTGTCACAAAAAGATATACCACATTCTCAGATTCTTATTACCAAAATCATTTCTGCTGGGCATATCAGGTAACAAGATGTAATTTTTGAGACTGCTTACCATTTCAGACGTTGAATGAAAAGTGCCTTGGATTAATCTCATTAACTACTTGACTCAAAAGGTTTTGCAAATTTGCTTGCATTTGTAGTGTGTTTTTCTTTAGGTGACTCTGGGTATACCTGTGGCCCCGCCTATATATATATATATATATATCGCTTTCTCTCTCTCTCTCTCTCTCTCTCTCTCTCTCTCTCTCTCTCTCTCTCTCTCTCTCTCTCTCTCTCTCTTTCTCTCTCTTTCTCTCTCTCCCTTTCTCTCCCCCTC
>RDPX01000081.1:963291-980579 GCA_003991215.1 Morbakka virulenta | reverse complement strand
CTCTCTCTCTCTCTCTCGCTCTCTCTCTCTCTCTCTCTCTCTCTCTCTCTCTCTCTCTCTCTCTCTCTCTCTCTCTTTCTCTCTCTTTCTCTCTCTCGCTTTCTCTCCCCTCTCTCTTTTCCTATCTCTTTCCCCTCCTCTTTCTCCCCCTCTCTTTCTCCCTGTCTTCCCATCTCTTCCTTCCTTTATCCCCCGCTTCTCCTTTGTCACCCTCACTCTTGCTCACCATTCCCCTTTTAATTTTTACTCTATTGAATTTTTGTGTTTTTGTTTCTGTTTAAAGTGCCGTACAAGTTTTAATTAATTATCTACATATTTCTGCCAAACGATTACCAATTGCCGATTGCAGAAGGTACTTAAGTAGTTTAAGTGATATTTACATAGCTGTAAAATCAAACAAATAGTGGGGATAAGTCATGTAATATTATGGTAGTAATTTTTGCGTCTTGTTGTTGGCTTGTGTGATGTGATAGTTGCTGTGACACTCCTATGCTTATTATACTAAATCAGCGTTGATTAACTAGCATTTATTTAGCTGTTTTAAATAAACCTTTTAATGTCTTGCAGCATTTATTTACTTTTGACATTGCTGACATGTGACCTGCACGCAATAAGGGTTTGGGGGTTTTTACCAGAGCTACTGAATTATCCATGTTTATATGGTTTAGCATGAAACTCAATGCTTATTTAGTCAACCTTTCTCCATCGGATTAAATGAGGCTCCACTTGGCGCGTACGTCATCTAAAAAGCCATCGAAAAATGTCGTATTATATTTTCACGTGTTGCAACAGTTTGAATAGCTTGCTTTCATCAGTAAAGCAGGGAATTTTTAAAGTTACAGAAGCTTAGTAATTCTATTATCAGCCCAGATTTAAGATATGCCATAAGCTGATTAACGGTTTTTACCGCTTTAGCATGGCACCTTCTTGTACTATAAATGTAGGATATACTGTGAAACAAAATGATAATCTGTTGTTGACAGTTGATAACACGACAATTATAAGGAGTTACGGTCTGAACGACGGCCCACCTTCCCTAATCAACATATTAGTGAGTTAATTACAGGCCTTTATTCAATATACAACAAATGGAAATTATTGGGTTTTGATAAAGTACAGTGGAACGTCAAGCATCTGGGAAGTTGTTATTGATTCTGGTGATTAGTTTGAGTCGAAATGCTGGTAGGTGTCTCTTTTTTATCATTACATTGCTTGCACAGCTAATGGCAGCCGCTGATGGAATGTGGACGTAAATTTTACAACGTTGTGTTGTCAAAGTGTTTCCTCCCTTTGCGCCAAATTTCCACTTTTAAGTTACCAGGATTAAACTCACTGACTGCCAGCACAATACAGTTCTGGGCTGTTCATCTGATACGTTAACAGTTCAGTGGAGGTTGTTGATATACTATGGAATGATATATATAATTACGAGGATGGGATTTATGAAAGCAGCATATTCTGGATGCACACTTTCTGGCTTTTGGGGTTTGATTAATTTTAGTAGGCAGGTTTCATTGGCGTCTTTTTCCAACCAGGCCTGGTAACCATGAATTTTTTTTTGGAATTTAAACATTCAAATACCACATGGTATTGTGCTCCTGAGATAAACCTCTGGGCAAGAGTGTGAGTATTGAACTAGACTTCTTGGTGAAAAATGCTTGGTTTATTAGCCCTGATCTGTTAATGGGCAATAAAATGTCGAGGTTACTGCCGATAATTTTAGCATCATTGGTTTGTGTTCAAGTTTAAAGGCAATAAGCTTCTTGTTTTTCATGCGGTTTGAGGATATAATACCAGAAGGGTACGCAATACATTAATTGCAACAGAAAAGCATCATCAGACCTGGTGGGCAATATGGAGAGCTTTAAATTCAAACGCGGTGGACGTACAAGCGAAGATGCCAGTAATGTCGAAGTGGGTTTTTTTCATTGATAATTCCATTGATCTTATTCTGGTATAGAAAACAAGCAGCGTGACGAAGTTCTTTGCATGATCTAAAGGCTAAAGGCTTTGTTTGGTTGAAAGGCGGTCGCAGTAGGAGGTACTTGGTGATTTTAAGTGGGTAAGTAATTGTGGCAGGATGTTTTAAATATAAATAGTGACTTGCAGAAATATAGCATTGAACACAAATATAATTGTAACTAGCTCTGGTTTTTTTGAGCTGGTATAATTAAGTATAATATGCAAAGCTGCAAGTTGATCATTTCTTTTTAGTGTGAGTAAAATTAGTGCCTAATGTGCCACCTACCTTGTTAGCTACCTTCTTATCTATGTACCATAAAAAGTATTAACCATTATTTTGAGACCAAAAAAATTATATTCAAGTCCGATGTCTGGGAAAAATAAGAAAAAACATATTAGCAGCAACAGTAATTAAAAATAGTAATAATAACTGAGAACTTTTCAGTGTTCCATCCCTTTAGTGGTAGATATGCCAACGCCTAAAAATGGTAAGGTCTTTACGCACCTTAAATAGAGAACTATCATAACATAACAATGTCCAGGAAAACCACTGAAATTTGAAATTTCTTCAGCGCCAATTTGTAGTTGCCCGCTGTACACTGTTCACACCCCTTATACGAATAATGCTCTAGTGCAAACGTCCACTGCACTCATTTTGTGCTGTTTTTTATAGAATCTCCGTGATATTATGAAGGAGCAGTAGTGCAATAGAACAGTAAAGAAGTGTTTAAAGCTTTTTGTCGAAACGAACTATAAATAATTCTAGAATCATACCATAAACTGGCCATCTAGTTGATGAAACTCTGATAGGTTTAACCCAAGTATACTTGCTTAGTCGATACAATGTCACACATTTTTGCAGCAGTGATACTTTACTACATGTAAACTTATGGAATGAATTGTTTTGTTATTTGTAATATAGTAAGTGTGCGAAGACAATTTGCTTTGCCGATGCAATGTTAAAGCCGATTGTTATTAGTAGGTGATCGAACTAAAACATAACATAATTTATTGAGTAGCCCCCCCTTCCCAGAAAAGGAGAATGACCTTTATTTTGGTCGAAAGCCTTTTCCCTGGCATTGGAATTGACAGGGACATCAAAATAGGAAAACAGAAGTCCAGTGGGTTTTAAGAAACTCTTTTGACTTGTGTTTTTGTATGTCAATTGATATTCATGTTAAAACAGCTTTTCATTTTTTTAATTATTATTTTATTAAAGTTTACGAGTACAATTTGAATGTTGAAATGTGGGACTCAGTACAGATGTATATTGCTCGTAATACTTTTTGGGTCAATAATGACTGGCAAAAAAGCGTGTCTTCTTTCTATAGTCTTAACACTTGATTCAAACAGGTAGAAAAGGATACCTGTTTTGGCTATTATAAAAGTAACACTATAATATTGACTTGTTTTTTGAATTGAATGGTTTAAGAACAGTGTCGCAAATCCCTCCTTATAGAATTAACTTCAAATATCCCAGCGTAATATGTAAAGCAACATAATAATTTTCACACTTTATTCCTGTTATCGCGTTTGCTTGTGGTTAACGTATAAACATTCTTCTGGTTAACTAATGACAAGTACTTATAATTTTTTTGGTGCAATATCCTTTCTTCTTACCATTTAGTGTCAAAGTCACCGGAAGTCTTGGGAAGTGCTTATTTGTTTGCTAACTAAATTTAGAAAATGGGGAAATAATCAATTTCTGATGAAATTTTCTCCAATGTTGAATTAGGTTTTATCTCGCATATTTTTTCCCACTTGGGTAATGTGGGAATACTACTAAACTTTTAAGCCTCGTAAATATGTAATGACCCCCCTCAATTTAAAAAATTAAACTGGAACTCATAATAAGATACATTTTGTTTATGACATAACCATTTTAGTGACACAGGGGGTGTCAGCAGTTTTGGTTAACAATACATGAATATGAACTTTTTTAGCTATTGTCCTATGTGTCTACTATTACATCATGTAGGAAAGCTCAAGCCACAAGGCAATGACCTTTCCTTAAGGCCACATGCGTTATTTATGTCGTGATAATTTTTTTAATATTACGGTTATTGCAGTTACCATGTTCGTTGTAAGGTATAATACTGTGATACAAAATTCTTTAAAACCGGTATCTATATTCCTTAGGCTCCGGCCTGTTGTACATGAAATCATATGTTCTGAGTATGAACATCCCTAATAACCTGCGCAACGAATATCACTGTGCAAAAATCACACTAGTATTAGTATGAGGCCCTTAACGGAGATTATGGTTCTACTATTCTACTGCTACAAAGGGACCAATCGGACTTAACCACACCAGACCACCTTCTTGTTAGTACATCTTTATTTACTTAAACAATTGAGTAAAAACAGAGGCAGCGTAGGGAGTGTTTTCAAATATTTCTGAAAAAGTATCTTAAGCAAAGCTAGTGCTAATATTCATTTTTTGTCACCAGAGGAAAAACTTCGTAATGTATTTAGCGATGATACTTGGCAGTTTTCGACCAGAAATTTGATGAGAAGGCATTCTTTATATAGAATCAGAAATTGACCCCAGTTGGCATCTTCATCGAGTGTTTTGGTTAAGGTGAGGGCTTTATTGTAAGTAGTGCAGTAGAGTGCATTGCCTTCTCCACAAATACCTCAGTCTTGATGTTCTTATCGTGTGTTTCAACATATAATACCTTCGTCTTAGCGTCTTTTAGATTCGTTAATATTGATCTTTAGCCTGCTTTAGTTTGATCGTAGATACTCGATGATAGAGTAAAGCTCGTCCCCAGCTTTTTATACGAAAACCTGCTGTGAGAGATATTTGCTCCTGTCTGGATTTTCAGCCATTGTCGAACAAATCTGGTGATCAAATTGTCACAGTTTTGTTTTATCCAGGTCGAATCCATTTCGTGTAGCGACAATAACCAACGAATCTTGCTGTAAATAAACGACTGGACAATTTGATTTTTAATCGTTGATGCAATGGAAATCGTAATTGTTACCAAATGTTTCTCAATGGTGGTAACAATTTCTTTCTTCGCATCAGTATTATCCATTTTAAACGAGAAAACTTTACCTTGGTATTTGAAAGATTTTCCATCAGCTATTGGTGGTATCACTTGTTCATTATACCAAATGTTCGACATTTGCTACCTTTTTATGATAAAGTCAGCCCTAACACATCATTTCGTGAATAGGTTGAGGAGGTAATGGTCATAGGTTTTCGAAGACGTGGTGATGGCAGTATCTTTGGGAAATTGTGACCTATCTTTTTTAGACAAAATATAGTTCATACATTTTAAGCGTTCTTGGTTTACCATAACCATCAATATATTGAAGCAAAGGTTAAATATTAAAGGTGTGAAACTATCACCTTGTAACACACCTTCCTACAGGTATCGGAGATGTAACGAAGCCGTGGCAATACAAGCACTGAATCGTTATCCATGATAAGCTTTTCGATTTCGGATGGAAGGTGGGAAATTTTCGAACATTTTGGATTAAATTATGACGAACTTCTCCAAAAGCATTTTCAAATCCACCAGGGTGATGATTGACGATTTTTGTTAAATTGTAGCTTGATTAATGGCTTAAGTTAAACTTTCTGTGTGCTCCAGGGTACCCGACATGTCAGACCAAAAACCCTTTCGCATTTTCTTATCGATGTAACAGTTCATAGTTAGAAATGAATACAGGGGATCTCTGATGCAGGATGTGAACACTTTCAGCATGATCGGTTGCAGTTATTGGTATGAAATTATCGAGGTTGTTGGTATCACCTTTCTTGTGTGTTAAGATAGTTAAGCTAACTTACTATGAACTTCAGAACAAAACTTGTTGTATTTGAAGTTACGTTGTCAGACAGAAATGAGAAGATGGTACCTTAAGTAGCAAGTGGCTTTGTAAACGCCCCTTGTGTTTTGGCTACACAGCTTTCAAAACTTCCTTTGTATTTTTATAAATATCGTGTTGTATATTGGTACTACTGCTTGTATTTTTCCAAAATGTTCGGATATTATCATTTGGTGACAACTTCAGAGCGTTACGAGTGACAGTTTGCCACTGTAGAAGTTTTGTGGTTAGTAGCTGCAATTCGAGTCCGAATTGATTTTTGAAAAGAATAATGGAGCTGGGAGTGGCACTTGTAGGCAGGTCAAGCCACTGGTGACCAGGTTGTCGAGATTTTTTGCCACCCAAGTTTTAAACACATTGGAAACAGTAAGGTGTCAGGAAACCTTTGAGAGGGCAAATTCATTATATAGGCGCAGCTTATGTTTTGGGTGGATAGGAAAATAATCAATTTGTTTAAAAAGATCTTGTAAAACAGACAGAAGCTTGGATTTGTGAAATTAATTGGTCATTTCAAAGTCATAGTAACGTCCGAGATACTTAAAGGCATCTCCCATGGGTACAGGAGGTATAGTTTTATTATTAACAGAAAGCTTGTGTTGAAATTAAAGAGATATTGTTGTGAATTTTTTGATACCGAATGTGGCTTATTTATCAACCCTTATGATCATGTTGGCCCACTGACTCCATGGACTACATCGAGTAAAACAGCTTGAAAGAAGCCGGTTCTCTCTTTCTCCACTTGTAATGACCGCAGCGTCATATGCAAACTGAAACCAGTGCACAAGGTTGAACATCCGGTCGTTCATGTCGTGAGGTAAAAAACCAAGTTGGTTGCATTTTTCAGCCCTAATATATTGAATGAATGTGTTAAAACACATATTAAAGATTAGTGGACTAAGGTAATCACCTTCCAAAAGCCCACGACGAACTACTATGCCTTCAGTTGTAAAATGATCAGTGATAAATGTTGTTGTAAAATCAGTGTAAAGGCTGGTGATTAAAGACTTAATTTTGTCAGGAATATGATGGTGATCTAGAACAGATGTTATTAAGTTATAGTGAACTTAACTGAGAGCATTTTTTAGATCTAAAAGAGTAATGAGTAGGGAGCGTTGATTAGTGCGAACCTTGCTTGTCACCTGTGCCATCATTGCAGTGTGCAAAAGAAATTGATCAGAAGTTAGAAGGGTCATCGGTGTTACCCCTTTTATGTTTTAAATTCGTACAGGCCTTTTTCCATTCAGGAGGAACTTTGCCAGAAATCCAAAATCAGTATGATTTTGTTTATTTCAGTAAGGAAAGACCGTAAATAGGGACATCATTTAAAGCAAATAGTAGATATTTTATCTAGTGGACATGGTGAGGCAGTTGGCTTTATACGACGAATAATTGATGTGATTTTTTGATACGATGGAGGGTCAGTCTTGAAAGAGTATACAGGTTCGTTAAAAGACGGAAAAGACGGTAAAGACGGTATGCATGACGGAATTATAGAGTATTTGTTAGGAACTGTCGATGTAAATATTCTTGAAAAGTATTGGGTGCAATAATAATAATAATAATAATAATAATAATAATAATAATAATACGATTGACCACATAGTTTCCGGTTGGCCCATTCTGGCCCCACGTGAATACACCAAGCGGCATGACCGCATTGGACAATATCTACACTAGGGTATATGCAATCATTATGTGATTAAGACCCACCACAACTGGTACGAGCACCATCTACAACCAGTCGTCGAATCAGAGAATGTCACGATCTTGTGGGATTTCTCTGTGCATACAGACCGTACTATTCAGGCAAACCGACTTGAGATCATCATAAATGATAACAAGAACAAACTATGTGNGGGTCAGTCTTGAAAGAGTATACAGGTTCGTTAAAAGACGGAAAAGACGGTAAAGACGGTATGCATGACGGAATTATAGAGTATTTGTTAGGAACTGTCGATGTAAATATTCTTGAAAAGTATTGGGTGCAATAATAATAATAATAATAATAATAATAATAATAATAATAATAATAATAATAATAATAATACGATTGACCACATAGTTTCCGGTTGGCCCATTCTGGCCCCACGTGAATACACCAAGCGGCATGACCGCATTGGACAATATCTACACTAGGGTATATGCAATCATTATGTGATTAAGACCCACCACAACTGGTACGAGCACCATCTACAACCAGTCGTCGAATCAGAGAATGTCACGATCTTGTGGGATTTCTCTGTGCATACAGACCGTACTATTCAGGCAAACCGACTTGAGATCATCATAAATGATAAAAAGAACAAACTATGTGCACTGATTGATATGTGAGTCCCCTCTGACAATAATATCCCAGTTAAGGAGGGTAGTTGCAAATCAAAGGAAAGTAGAATAATAATAATAATAATAATAAAATAATAATAATGATAATAATAATAATAACAACAATAAATGGTAACGATGGTACCAATAGTAATTGGAGCCCATAATGGTGGCTTGAAGAAACGATAAGCGAACGTATGAAATTGTTTACGAAAAGAGAATTAGTTATTAGAACTGTATAATAATAAGTAATTAGATATAATAATAAGTAATTAGAACTGTATAATAATAATAATAATAATAATAATAATAATAATAATAATAATGAGTACAAGAATAGACATGACAGGGTCGGTCAATACTTGCATTGGAAAATATGCAAGAACTACTCAATAAAAACCAACACAAACTGGAACGAACGTCACCCTGAACCAGTGACCAAAGGCAGTTCTGTTACTATCCTCTGGGATTTTCCTGTCCACACAGATCGAACAATTCAGGCAAATCGCCCTGACATTGTGATCAAAGATAAGAAAAATAAGACCTGCTTCTCTATCGATATGAGTGTGCCACCTGATAGAAACATTTCAGCAAAGGTTTTTGAAAAGCCTAGCAAGTATGAAGATCTTGAAATTGAAGTTGAGAAAATGTGGCACGTGAAATCAAAAACCATACCTGCAGTAGTCGTAGCTGTAGGACTTATAAAAAAGGGTACCCAAAACTTTGGAGACCAAATCCCAGGCAAACCATTTCTTCAAGAAGTCCAAAAGATCGTATTGAATAGCACAGCTCACATCTTAAGAAGAGCCCTGAGCATCTAAACAAAACTTTTTTCCTGTTTTGAAGTGTTATGTATTATGTTAACATTGATGTTCATGTTATGAATTGTTCCATGTATAGATTTTTATGAAACTAAATTTATTTTTTAAAATTGTGTCTTCGTATTACTTTTGTCCCCTTTGATGTTCGTATTTAGTCTCGCTATATGTATGTATTAATTTTTTTTCTTACTCTTATACACATACAGTACACAACTTCACTCACTCTAGGTAACTGGTAGTTACTCGGTGTTTGATTTTACAAAACCATATCAAGAGGATTTTTTGTTATAATAATAATAATAATAATAATAATAATAATAATAATAATTAATAATAATAATATTATTATTATTATTTTATTTTTTTTTAACTTCACATGGTTTTATTTGTAAATTAACGATCTAGAAAATTTACAATGAAATTGATCTACTCAATACAGGTTGCAACACAACTGACTTGTCACTGGATGTAGAGGACTGGAAACAAGACAAGAAATAGCACAATGAAGCCTAGTTGTGGTACATCCTCTATAGTGATACTCTCCATTTGGGCATATCACTGAGAGACGATGTATCAGCTGGTTACCAGATTAATAATTCTGGGTTTGTCCATTCTTTGTTTCTCATACAGAAAATAAAGTATGATGTCCGTATANTATATTCCATTTGGGGATATCAATGGGAGACGATGTATTAGCTGGTTATCAGATTAATAATTCTGGTTTTGTCCATTCTTTGTTTCTCAAACAGAAAATAAAGTATGATGTCCGTATACAAATGTTTATCGATTTTTTTATGATAAAATTAAAAGTTTTGTTATTAAGATAGAAAGAATTTAATTTTGAAAAAATCAAAATATTTTATAAACTGAATATATATATAATATATATATTATATATATATATATATATATAATAATAATAATAATAATAATAATAATAATAATAATACTTAAAAAAGTAAAATGTGCTTAACAGTCTATTAATGAAAGCCCTGTATAATGTCAGTTTTTTAAAGTAAGGGAATAGGTCCTTCATAAAATGTGACCACCCAGTATTACTGTGCATACTGCATTTAAAGCACAGGTTTTGTTACCATTGAATTACCCAGACAATGTGACTCTGATATTCTAACAACATTTTTCAGTCGTCGAAAGACTATAAGTCTTAAGTCAAGATAATAATCTATTTGGATATTCATTTCAATCCAAAAATTGCTTTCTCTCTTCTATCGAACAGCAGCACCCCTGCCGCAAGATCCCGTTACGTTTCCATTTTAAATAAGCTGGATCCCCAGATGGTTGACTCCATCCCGTCAACAAGGTTCAATATTTGTAGGCTAGTTTAAATCCAAGTTCGAAAGTTTATTTTTAGTCAACGCACACTGCCGCAAAGTCAGGTTTAACTGGAACTGACTATATGTGTACTATTCGGCAGACGTTCTTTGTTTTCGGTCTTTATTGTTGTTTTGTGACCATTGATATCTGACCTTTTTCCCAAGGTTTTTTTGGTAATATAAGAAGACTAACGCCCCGCACCCGTACACCTAATTTTTGATAAGTAACAAGCATACTAATCATCTTGAAGGTTTAGAAAAATGTTTTCTAATTTTGCTCCGTATTTTCGGACTGTTTTTACTCTGAGATCTTGTGATTCTAAATGCTTACAGATTACAAACCTGTTGATGGAAAAGAAGAGTGTTTATAGAACCTTCAAACTTTTACGTAAAATTGCAATTTAAGAGACAATCAGGAGGTGAAATGAGATTTCAGAGGCACTTGATTAAAAGAGGTGTTCAAGGCATAGAGGAATTGAGAAAGATGTGATAAGGAAACATTTAGAAATGAAACATGTTATTAGTTATTACGATGATAAAAATGGAGGGGGGGGGGGCTTGGATTAGCATAGATAAGAAAGCGAGCGAGTTATAAACTCTCTTTTCAACGACATATTTTAAATGGTTGACTTTCCAAGTCTCTTTTTTTATGTTTCCATGAATTGTAGAATTGAAGGAAGATATCATTTTGGCAGTTTTTTATCCAAGGATCCTTACTATTTTTAGTTTCCTCAGTATGCTAGTTGACTTATTTTCGTCTCATTAACTTAGAATATGCTGGTGGACTGTTATTATCCAATACATCTGCACCCATGTTTAGTATTAGTACTCTGCAGTTAAGCCAGCCCATTTGACATTAATAACAAGACAAGGTGAAAAAAATCGTAAAATCATCTTGTTATACGAATACCACCTACTTGTCAAAAAGCAAACCATATTACCGCAACTTCAATCAGATGCGCCACATTTGTGTAAATATTAGCGACTGATCGTAATAACTAACCTCTAAAAATGAGATCTTGTAAAGATTACTATTACCGAGGACTTTTGATTTATGATTAATGGCAAGAAAATTGTGTCAAAGCATTATCGTGTTCAAAGTTTTAAATAAATTATTGACTAGTATTAATGTCTTAATAGAAATTTTAATAGTTAGATGGATGGATCGATAGATGGATCGATAAATGAATAGATAGATAGATAGATAGATAGATAGATAGATAGATAGATAGATAGATGGATAGATGGACAGATAGATAGATAGATAGATAGATAGATAGATAGATAAATGGATGGATAGAAATATGGATTGATGCATAGATGGAAATGCTTTGACATTTCGTGGACAAAACTTATTTATGCTACATATATGTAACATATATGCATTGTTGTTAATATATGCATTGTTTTCCCACCAGTTTTGACCAGCTTGAATTCTTATTATATTCAGTTTATAAGAAACGCCCTAAACGAACTAAATTGTCATGGTATAAAGAAATCTTATTTCATTATTTGCGGCCAGTAGGATGAATTGGGGCGTGAATTAAGGTATGCATTTAAACAGGATATCTTTTTCACGACAGTTCGAGTTAAAGTATATCAGTTTGAAAACGTTTTAAAATTAAATTTTGATGTAACTTTGTTGACAGTTTTAGTTAGCAACAGCAGTTAGTACTTGAGGAAATCTAATAAAATGTGTGTTAATTACAACTTTTGTGTCTATATTTTTGCTAACTAACAGCCCAATGACTTTTAAAAATATGACTCAAAATATTGAGGCAATTACACTTGAAGAATATGTCACATGTCACATCTGATTATCCTCTCAAACAAACTCATCAAAAACATCATGAATTTTTCTTTTGATAGATTTTTTACTTATGGTGGTGTTTGCAGTGGCTTAGCTGCGAGCCTTTCTTGCATGCAGGTGTTTTGTTCAACTTTTTATTTTGACTAATTACTTTTGGCTGAGACCAACTGAAATATCAGTATTGAAAATACATCTTTTATAAGAGACAGGAAATTTGATTTTTTATTTGCTCTATCCCCCCATCCACGCGCTTGTCTTTAAGTTAAGTATTTTAGATGCATCCTGATATTAATAAGAGGCTGGGTCTGACCCTTGTCCTTTCGTCGGTTGGTCAGTAACTCTTTCGCCCAAATGTAGAAAAAGGCCTCATTGTGTCGTTACAAATCAGAAAGAGACAAGTTTGAGTTCGCCCAAATTAGCCCAGACTTTCCCATGATCGAGTATCTTCAGGCTCTTCCACTCAGAACGTCAATTACCTTCATAACTTATTGTGCAGTAAATTTTTTGGCAAATCTTGCGGCGACTTGCCCTGATTGGCCTATGGTATCATTTTGCTGACAAAAACCTTGAACAAGCTTGCTCAAAATTGCCAGGGCTTTCCCGAGCTTGCTCTAGTTGATAGCAAGTTGCCATTGGAGTGGTGGCTCCAAGTGTTACACATGATTTTTGACCAATCAGCTTGTTCCTTGAAGCTAAAAAATGGTCTTACAAGGGCTTTCCAGACTTCCCTAACTGCTCCGCAGTTTATTCATATCGACTTGAGCAGCATAAGAGGTACAATTTCCGGAAAAGACAATTTTCCACATTCAAAAGAGGAGACATCGTTGTTCTTTGTGGGCCATATTATTTTCATACATGAAAAGCGATTGTAACAAAAAACCGCTTGGGCCCGAAATAAAGGACGTTTATTTGAATTAGGTATTGTTTTTAAAAAGATTCCACTGTAGTATTTAAACTTATTTTTATTAAGGTGTTTAAAATCCAAATACTGTAGAACTCATAAAAAGACGTATATTTGGACGTTATGTATGTATGTATGTATGTATGTATGTATGTATGTATGTATGTAGATAGGTATTTGCGTATGCATGTTTGTACCTGTACTATATATATATATATATATGTGTGTGTGTGTGTGTGTGTGTGTGTATTCTGTGCATTGATGCAATGGTCTTGTACCAACACTAAATATACAAAAGGAAAACAAATTTTACCTTTTACCAATGCGGAGGTGGAATCTTCCAATACAATAACTTTAAAACAAGAATTCGTATCTATTAATTTAAAAATCTCCCTCAAACACCATTGAAAGCTATTATAGAGTTCTGAGCGTTTAGCTTCTCTGTCCGTTGACTAACCCACTGTACTACTGACGAGTGCTATGAGACAGTCGGGTTCGAAGCACGGTAGTGGCAGGCTGTAACATTGTGGTAGCCCACTTCTGGTCATATATAGCTATCTGTCTATTTATCTACATGTATAGTTACTTTACTTTCTCCGTTTAGCCCCTTATTTTCCCATGGCTATGGGGTTCGACAGTGTATGACACTCATCCTTACACCTCGTTCAGCTCCTCCCTGAGTGTCCAGTAGGTCACCAAGGTAACAAAACACCTTCACCTCTTCGACAACCTCTCCGTCTATCTGGATGTCGTCATTGTCTTCCTCCTCTCGGCACTGATTCTAACCATTGCAGGTAGGACATCGGAAGTTCAAATTACCATGTACTCTTTATAATCCTGAGCATCGCTTGTGGCACCAGTGCTAGGAAGAGATACACAGAATCGAGTTTTGACCAACTCTTTTCTATATAAACTGTACTTGTGAAACTCGAGTATGACCATTTAGATGTTTTAGGGCGGTTCTTATAAACTGAATATAATAAGCATCCAGGCAGGTCAAATCTGGTAGGAAACTGGTAGGGAAACAATGCATATATCCACAACAATGCATAAATGTTACATACATGTAACATAAATAAGTTTGTCCACAAAATGTCAAAGCTGTAGTCCTTGGATTTTCACTGTCATTAACATCCTATTTTTGTATGACCCATGTTTTCTAAGAGTTTGCAACCACGACACGACACTTATCAAACAAGCGTGATCTACTGAGAGAAAAACTGCTTTTCTCTCCATATATTCTCTATCTATTCTCTCTATTTTCTCTGTCTGTCTGTCTGTCTCTCTCTCTCTCTCTCCCCCCCCCTCTCTCTCTAGTTATTTAGATATCCATATCTCTNTTAGGGCGGTTCTTATAAACTGAATATAATAAGCATCCAGGCAGGTCAAATCTGGTAGGAAACTGGTAGGGAAACAATGCATATATCCACAACAATGCATAAATGTTACATACATGTAACATAAATAGGTTTGTCCACAAAATGTCAAAGCTGTAGTCCTTGGATTTTCACTGTCATTAACATCCTATTTTTGTATGACCCATGTTTTCTAAGAGTTTGCAACCACGACACGACACTTATCAAACAAGCGTGATCTACTGAGAGAAAAACTGCTTTTCTCTCCATATATTCTCTATCTATTCTCTCTATTTTCTCTGTCTGTCTGTCTGTCTGTCTGTCTGTCTCTCTCTCCCTCCCTCCCTCCCCCCCTCTCTCTCTAGTTATTTAGATATCCATATCTCTATATCTTTGTGTAGAATCCATCCATCCATCGATCTTTCTGTCTATCTATCTATCTATCTATCTATCTATCTATCTATTCCTCTATCTACATGTATATACGTGTGTGTATATGTATCAGGATTTTTCAGAACGGTACTTGTGAAACTCAAGTACGGATAAACTTTCGCATACATAATGTATGTACAAGCGTACATAAAAGTGAAGATTTGTATGTTGCTAATAATTGGATACTTTAGCATCTTGGAATCACAAGGCGTCTTAGTTAATCGCTTACTTGTTTATATAGTAATAGGAATGGCTAATTGCAATAGCTTTTTTTATCTTATTTTTATTTTCTCAAAATTTCTTAAGTGATAATTCCCTTTATCCAGACATTAATTGTTTTTAATGCTCTTTTAAGTACCAGGTCCATTTGGTTCCACTTAATTTCGATAGTATTTTCTTGGTTCTATTTTAAATAGGCTCCGCACGGGAGTCGCATAAGTATCTACTAAGGTAATTAAATTAGTGCCCACTGAAGTTTGAATTGCTATTGGGATTTGTTGTTGCTCCATCATAGTCGCACATCGGCTTACACCTGTACCTCGCCCTGCGATTATATGTGGTAAATCATTTAAATAAATTAAAGATTCTTGTGAAATGTTTAACGAGAAAGCGGAAAAAATTGACTAAAAGCTTTGGCAAATAGGCAGACTGAAGAGCTGGTAGAAGAAGTTGATATTGTCAACCAGGAACATGCTATTGCCACCAGCGGATTAAGCCGTCGTTATGAAGACAGTGGAGTTGATATCCTTCGGTTATCTTTCGAAATTCTATCATTCCGTCGGTAGCAGTAGCTACTGTCACCACTGAGCCAAATTTTATTTTCAACATCATGATTATGATGTATAATACATTTCAGCCAACCCGCTCCCTCCCCCCATTCAGGAAAAATATAGGTTGCAACTAATCATTAATGTGAATTAAATACACACGCTAGTGTCCGTCATATGGCTTCCTTGGATCAAGTAGCCCATGCCATCAGACGTAGAGCCCAGAATTCATCAGGTCCGGTTACTTAGGTATTGTCTTTTAAAAAGTCAAGAGAAATAGTGCCGCTTCCACTTTATTGTCATTCTAGTTCTTACCACCCCCTAACCGCGCTGCCCACGGCAAGTCAGCTTCGTCACTGACATAGCAGCAACCAGAGTCATCTTTATGACGTAGACATAAAGACGTGGGGTTTAACAATTATTTATTTTTTCTGAGCACGGCAGAATTTGATTATTTAATATGTATACTTACCTTAGACACATTTTTAGCATTACTGTACATTTGAAAGAACAGAAAATTAGGAACTATGGGTAAAAAACTGTAGAAAAAACGTCAGATTTTGGAAGTACTGCAATGCCCTCTGGGTCCATGCCCTAAAAAATGCCAGCCTGGTGTATTTTTGCATTTTCAGAGTGACCTGAAAAAAAACCAAACCCTAGCATGATTATCAGTTTAGTCATAATTAGTTGAAATAAGCTAAAATATTTTATTTGTACATTGCCGCATGGATTATATTAAGAGAGGCGGAAATAAATTCCAGTCTCTTAAAATGTGAATTTAAGTTATTCTGATGAATTGTTTTATTGGTAGAACCTATTGAAAAACTACTGTTTCTTGCGAAATGTAGTTACTAAACCTAATGCAGCTGGAAATTCAGATTGTGAACTTAAAACACCAATGCATTTTTTATGTTCATTTTTATTTCGAGCTTTGAGAATATCTATAAAAGGTCACAATTACAAATGTGGGAATAATTTTCCTTCCAGATTTGCACAAAGCTTAATGATAAACTTACATTCAAACTTCACGATCAAGAGCGATTTGACCATATTGACATCCTCTCCCCGTCAATTTAATAGGCTTTGCTTCATTGCACTCTGCAAGCGCGCCTTTTGATTAGAGAGCTTAGGTGATTACTTGGAGAGTAAGTTAGATGTACAATATATGCGATCTTGCTTGTTGACACTGCATGGGAAGTTTATGGAGTATTATGTGGTTCTGACTGAAACTCTCCAAAGTGAATATTGACGGTGTAATAGAAGGATTAAACGACAAAATGCTCAGTTTGCGTGGTTATGTTTACGGTGCTTTACTGTGACTTGTGATCAATGGCTGCTGTTCATTTCCTTTGCGGTCCAACACCCAGTTTTGTTGTGAAAATCGTTGCCTTCGAACGTATTAAAGGACGTTCAAGTAATGAAACTAGTTATTTTTAGTACATTGATTAAAATTTCTATTCCTCATATGAATGTGTCTGACTGACTGTCTGTCTTTCTGTCAGTCTATGTATGTATCTATCTATCTATCTATCTATCTATCTATCTATCTATCTATCTATCCATCTATCCATCTATCTAATGTAATCAATCAATCTATCTATCTATCTATCTATCTATCTATCTATCTAATCTATCTATCTATCTATCTATCTATCTATCTATCTATCTATCTGTCCAACTATCTAATCTAATCTAATCTATCCATCTATCTATCCATCTATCTATCCATCTATCTATCTATCTATCT
>RDPX01000081.1:950411-962297 GCA_003991215.1 Morbakka virulenta | reverse complement strand
ATCTATCTATCAATCTATGTATCTATCTATCTATCTATCTATCTATCTATCTATCTATCTATCTATCTATCTATCTATATATCTATCTATCTATCTATCTATGTATCTATCTATGTATCCATCTATCTATCTATGTATCTATCTATGTATGTATGTATCTATCTATCTATCTATCTATCTATCTATCTATCTATCTATCGATCCATCCATTCATCCATCCATCCATCCATCCATCCATCCATCCATCAATCCATCCATCCATCCATCCATCTATCAAGTCTAATCTAATCTAATCTAATCCATCTATCTATCCATCTATCGATCTATCTATCTAGCTATCTATCTATCCATCTATCCATCTATCTAATATAATCAATCAATTTATCTATCTATCTATCTATTTATCTATCTATCTATGTATCTTTCTATCTATCTACCTACCTACCTTGATATTAAATGTATGTCAACGGCGCCTGACACAAGATATAAAAACAACATGATGTATGATCATATTAATGTAATATGCAATAAAGAAATAATATTCGGAAAATTTCTATATACTAAAGGTTTCATACAATCATATACCTGGTCTTACTGAAAAACCTGGAGTTATAAGAAGGTTGATCAAAATATTTAGAGGTAATTATTATGCACAATAATGAGTTTAATCAAACATAAAGGAAAAATATAAAAGGAATAAAAAATAGGTTAAGAAAACGGTCAAAATCAATTTTATGTTGCAAGTTTCTTATCTGCAGGTACAGTCATGTGAATTATCAAACAAGTTCTTCCTTGGTGGTCATCCACTATAATAACCGGCGTATTACCTTTGGTAATTTTGTCAGTATGAACTCCAAAGTCCCACAGAGTCGTGACTCTTTGTTTTCTGTCACAGTATATGGCTTATGTTCGTACCACTTTTCAGAGTGTGGCAAACCATAGAAAATACACGCTTTCCAGCCAATATATTGCCCCATCCTGTCATGTCTGAGCTTATACTCTGTAGATGTTAGTAAGGGGCATCCAGATACAAGTTGGTCAATAGTTTCACAGTGACTGCCGTATAGAGGCAACCGTCCTGAAGAAATTTAGATTTAAAGTTCTGCGTAAAGAGACATTGGTCTTGAGCAACCAACATGAACCCTCTTGGTTTCAGCCTTAAGGCCCCCACTTCGTGTTCACTGATGATTGTCCTGTTTATGTACATCGAGTTTATATGCACATTTTGGAAAGTGGCTGGGAAGGGGTTTCTTTTTCTCATTAGATTTGATAATGGTCAAACCTTCCCTCTTAGCAGGTTCTTTAGTTGATTTTGGTTGGCTTCAAGGTGATGTGGTTTTTTCCTCCATCCTGAGATCAACATCAAGTTCTCTAAAAGATGTTTCGCTCTCTTTTGTAACCGAATGTCGTTTTATAGTTTGCTCATGAGCTTTCACAAGTTGTTACATCATATTATTACTAGTTTCAGGATATTTTTGAAGCCCAATCACCGTTGATTTGTATGTCAGCTTAAGCTGAATAAGGTCCCTTCCTCCTTCTTTGCGCGCTTTATAAACTCTATCAATAGTCGCTTTTGGGTGATGCATACTGTTCATAGTTAATAATTTACGTATTTCCACATCCATTTTGCTGATATTGTTGGTAGTACAGTTAATGATATTGAAGCTGTAGGTTACAACGGGTACAGCAAGTGTGTTTATTACATCACTTCAAATTGCTGAATTTAAGTCAGTTTTTAGAATTGAATTGAGCCTATAAATTTTTTTTCTAACTTTTTCCTTCATATTTATGTGTTGGATTACATCCCATTCACTGATTCCTAAGTATTTGTAAAACTCCCCTTGGTCGAGATCATATATGATATTCATCAAGGTGTACATAATTAGTATTATTTAGTTTATCTCTTTTTGGTCTAGCTTAGGCACATTTATCTAACTCAAAAGACGTTCCAATGTCATCACTCAAAGACTTAACAACTTGCAACTTGCCTTCAAGGATCCTATCATATTTTGATTAAGCCACTTTCATCTGATGGGTTCAGGTTGGGTATTATTCCGACTAGAATTTCCAGGCAGATTTGTGTTAGATGAGTTTGTTTCAGACTCCAATTTTTCGATGTCAGGCTTTTATTGTACTTTAGTGCTTTGAATATGCCGGGATCAAGCTATGATCCTGAGGCCAAGTCATGGAAAGAGTTCTTCTTAGTAAATGTGCAGCTCCAAAAAACACAGTTTTCTGCAGAACCTTTATTCTAATATTACCAGGTATTTGTTCAACATACCGATTATAAGCCCAAGAGCTCTTATTACAACTGGAATGAGAGTCGTTTTAGTGTTCCACATTTTGCCGATTTCTATTTGGAGATCTTTTTATTTTGCAATCTTCTCGATCTCTTTTGTCGCAATATTTTTTTCTGATGGTATAGCCATGCCAATTAAAGTACATAAGCACTTTGATTTATGTTTGATTTTGATATGTGGCTATTTTCCTTTGATTTCTTTGTCTGTGTTAACAGGCTTCTCCCACAATTCTGTAACATCTTTTCCTTAGGCAACTTTGGTTTATACCGTTTGTTAGTGACTTAAATCAGGTAATATTTGCAAGTATTTCAGTGGATTTAAGTGAGTGCCTTATCATGTTTTTCTAAATATTCCTTTTTAGCTAGGACAGGACAGCCTGATATATTTTGCTCCACATTTTCATCAAATTCCTCGTATAGTCTACATTTCGGGTCAGTTTCATTTTTGATAATTTTGTGCTGATAGTATCCTGTTGCATAACTTTTATCTTGTGCAGCTAGCACCAAACCTTCTGTCTCCGCTTTCAATCCTGAGCTTTGCAACCATTTGTGTGTCAATTCTTTGTCAACAGCTGCTCTGTCAATCCTCTCTGAATACTGTCCATGTGGAGGTTTCACTTTCCATCTCTCTTTCATGTTGATAATAATCTGTTTCTTTTAGAGATTCAACTTTCTTTGTAATTGGCATTTCTTTTTCTTTTTCAGTACTCTTCATTTGAGTTTTTTCCCCTTATTAGCCTTATTAGATTAAAACTTATTAGCTTCTTTTTGTATCGAATATAACTTGTCGCTTTCATATTTGTATAGTTGTTTTAATAGCTTTTCTTTTGTTTCTTTCAGGTACGTTTCTAAACCTATAGTGCTGGTTTTGTAGGTACATTCCAATTGAATCAGCCCTCTGCTCCCTTCCTTTCTTGCCAGATGTATCCTTTCTACATCTGCTTTAGGATGATTCATTGTGTGCATTGCCATTATCTTTCTCCTCTTGGCATCCATTTTCTGACTTCTTCCAAATGCCAGTTAATTACATAAAAACTGTATGTTGCCACTGGAACTGCCAAAGTTTTAGTGGCAGTGACTTTATTGTGTGAATTCAGATCACTTTTCAGGATTATCTTAATTTTTCGATAGTATTCTTTTCTGACCCTTTCTTTCATTGTTGCATGTTTGATCTCATTGCTTTCCTCATTGCCTAAATATTTATATGTGCTCCTTTGATCGAGTTTTTGAATCATCGTTGCAGCANTCAGCCCTCTGCTCCCTTCCTTTCTTGCCAGATGTATCCTTTCTACATCTGCTTTAGGATGATTCATTGTGTGCATTGCCATTATCTTTCTCCTCTTGGCATCCATTTTCTGACTTCTTCCAAATGCCAGTTAATTACATAAAAACTGTATGTTGCCACTGGAACTGCCAAAGTTTTAGTGGCAGTGACTTTATTGTGTGAATTCAGATCACTTTTCAGGATTATCTTAATTTTTCGATAGTATTCTTTTCTGACCCTTTCTTTCATTGTTGCATGTTTGATCCCATTGCTTTCCTCTTGCTTTACGCTTGATGTATTTGTCAGACTTTCCCTTTCAAAGGATGCTTTGGCACATTTGTCGAATCAAAATTGGATTTTAATGTCGTCACTAAATATCTTTACTGTGTTCAAGACCCTCCTGATGGATTATCTTTCTTAGAGTGTAGTTTCAGGTCATCTATATATAATAGGTGATTTAATCGTCCCTTGGTAATTTCGTATCCCAGTTCTGTGTTATTTAATTTCTTGCTAAGGTGTGCAAGAGATAAGCAGAATAGGAGAGGAGATAATGAGTTTACTTGAAATATTCCATTTTTAATTCTAATAGAATTTGTTGATATGGAACCAGAGGAGAAATTAAGTATCATTGTTGTTGGCCATGTATTCATGCTATTTTCATATATTTGATTAGATCTGGGGAAACTTTATAGATTTGCATTGCTTTAATAATCCAGCTATGAGGAATACTGTCAAAGGCTTTTCTGTAATCTATCCAGGCTGTGCTCAAATTCTTGGCCATATAATCAGTAATCGTTCTATTTACGAGAAATTGGTCTTTGCAACCATACGAACCTCTCCTACATCCTTTTTGTTCAGCTGATAGTAAATTGTTTTCTTCTAAGTGGCTTAAGTTCTGCCAGCTATATATATATATATAAGTTATAATCAATGTTAATATTTTGTATGTGGCTGGTAGGCATGTGGTCGGTCTATAGTTTTTTGGATTTATTTCTTATGTTTTAGACAATAAGTATGCTATTCCTTGTGTTAACCATGTCGGGCTTTTTTCGGGTTCTCATTATCTCACTGTGGTACCTTGCTAGGTCTTCGTGTAGGGATTAACCAAAAAATTGGAAATGCATGCATTTCCTAAGTATAGCTGCCATGAAAAAAACCCAAATAAAATGCCTGCAAATGATTCCAGTTACTTGACTTTCGAAGTGCTGTTGTAACTTCATCATTAGTTATAACTTTCCATTCTTGTTTTGATAAATTTTTATGCATTTCTTCTTGCGTTCTTATCCATTTAGCCACCGCATTATGTTTATCATTTTCTAAAACTGTTTTCCAAAATGTTTCAATTTCGTCTAAATATGGCTGTTTTTTAACTTCTATTTGTTTTTTTCCTAGTTCTCAGTGGTGTACTTTAAGGTTAGATTTAATCATTCTGTTTTGTCGAAACTGTTTACTTCGCTTCTCAGATCTTCTTATTCTTTGAGCCTTTTTCTTATCTTTTGCTTATCTTTTGCTTTAACTTTTCTTTCTCTTCGTCGATATCTTCCTCTTTCTTAAAAATCTATCTACTCATAAATTTTCACCTTTTGCTTTCACTCCTTCCAGTATCTTTCGTGAACTCTGCGAGGATTTATAAATCGCCTCATATTCTAGTTTTATTTCCTTTTTAATTCTTTCTTTCCACGCAGGTTGTTTTCTCTTTTGCTTTTCCTTGATTTTTAAATCTGACCCGCAGGTTTTCAATTATCAGTGCAGCAGTTGCGTGGATCAGTTCGGTTATTTCTGTTAACGTAGTGGCTCATGGCGTTGTTTTTTATTATTAACAGAATAATAATAATAATAATCATAATATGATGAATAATAATATTTGATGTCTCGATCAATTCTTTAGCCTTGCGGTCTGTTGATGTTTCGTAACATAACTCCATTTTTTTTTCTATGAATTTTATTTCCTCTCATTTTCCTAATATTTGTTATTTCATGTCTAATCTTTTTGTCCCTTCTTTGTTTTCTTCCAATTGTGATAAGTGCTTATTGTTTCTTTCATTATTGCCTGTCATTTTATCATATTCTCTTGCTATGTTATCTGTACTTGCACTGATTTCGTTTTCTGCCATGTCTGGTAGTTGCTGTTTTCTCATAATGTCTGCTTTTATTCTTTCTAGTTAATCTTTTATTTTTTAGTATGGCTCTCCTTATATTTGCTAACTTTCTTGCATCCATGTTAGTTCTGTTTTCAAAATTCATCCTTCTCCATATCTGGTAGGTATGGCTTGTGCTATTCTTTTTAGATGATTGCTCAAGTGCCTGGCAATAGGCTTTCTTGAGTTGTTTGTATTCTTCTCGTGTCCACCGCTGTCTTTTTTTCTGTGTTATGTCGTTCATAACTTTGCAATCTGGAGGACCTATTTGAGTATTATTCTCATTACGGAAAGCTTTTAGAGTCTGGGATTTGGAGGAATTGGTCCCAGTAGTACATTTTTCGACCCCAAGCCTTGCCCATCACTGAGGAACTCGCTCTTTGTTTAAACGCGCGATAAGCCACGCCGGATGATTTTCTCTGATTATTTTCCATAAACACAGGAAGCTCATAAAAACGGAAGTACAAATGGTAAGCATACTAAACATGAACAATTTTTTTTTATTTTAAAATATTTTACAGGAAAGGAGATTTAAAAATTCTGGTTAAAATATTTTTGTGTTAATTGTAGCATCCGTAATTTAAGTGTAGTAATACAGTCATGAAAATTGATTAACGTAATGGAAATTGTTATACAAAATTAAATTTTGTTTATTTTGTTTTAACAGTTTTGAGATAGGACCTAATAGATGAATCTTATTTTATGTATTGCCATACATAAAATACTAATTCGGCAGCTATGCTCAGAACGGCAACAGTTAAGCACCTTTATTGTCAGTGTAAAGAAAGTGCCTATCACTGTTTTTCGTCTTTTTCAGACTGTTTCACTTTTCGTAAACTGGTTGGTTGTAGATACCTGTGTATATGTTGGCATACCCGTTTAACTGTTTTTTTGAAGTTGCATTTTAACGAAATATAACATTTTCCTGCTTCGATTTTGACCTTGATCTGATCAACCTAAAAATCAAAATTACTGGAGTAGTTACAACGCCCTTTTTTCTTTTAAAAGATACCCAAATAAGCTCTTAACTGTAAATTAAATATTTCTGCATTACTATTGTGAGAACTTATATATTTGTTCATTCGTGGATTTATTGGGAGCTGGTCTCTTCCTAATTAAAATGGCTTTAAATGTAAGGTCAGGTTTACGTTCTACCTATTTTCTCAATTTGCCATGTTTATTCAGAGGTTTTATTATCAATGTCTCTATGCGTTATGATGGGAATGCAATTTTTCTTTGCAAGGAGTGAATCTACAAGAAGAATAAAATATGTAGGTGTACGATATTTATATAAACATTAAAATGATGATCTACGGTGTTTTGTGGCCTTGTACTATTCTATCAAACCGCAAACATGTGAAATTTATAACCAGTGGGGGTGACTACTGCTTTCTTCTTTTTCTGAACATCTGCTTTGGACAGATTTTAAATAACAGTATATCCATCCGATATTTTCCGTGACCTTCGTTAGACTATTTGTTTGAAATACGTTTCAGTCACGCTAACTGAGATTGCTTGTGAAGAAGGAAGAGTTTGATTTATTGTAACAACACATCCACTTGTTGTTAGATCCTCTTTTGGAAGTGAACTCGTTGGCAAGGTCTCTTGGGTAGAATCAAAAGTGAAATTAAAAGCAGTTTTAAGTTGGAAGTAGTGATACGACAACGTTCTTTAATAGAATGTTACTAATAGTCATTGCCCTGCTGTTTAAATAGTGAAAGTTAGGAGCAGATTAAATCAACTAATCATTATCAAATACTTACTGTACTCATCAAGGTGGTCACGAAATAAATGAATAGCGATTTAGAGCAACTCATTTTGTTGTCACCATCATTGTATTTGACTGTCGTCTTGTAGAAGTAATGTTAACTCAAAAAGAAAATGTTTTTTACCCACCTGAATAACATAGCATTATGGCTACAAGGATCAGGATTTGGTGTTGGTATGCAGAATTTGCTGACCTCAGCAGCAAAAATAAAAAAGAACCCTTGTACTGCACCCCGGTCTTTTTAAGGTTGTTCAGGATAAGAGTTTTTGAGACCCAATCACTCACACATATGTTCCAGTAAACAGTGATCTACATGATAATATAACTCCTGTGCTGTGGTTTAAACAAATGCCATTTTATAGGCACGTGTTTTTTTTATCGTGACGAACCTTTATTGCAGATTTTTCTTACCTGTAAGTCATTTTGAAATCTTTAACAGATTTTTCGAACAATGTGAAAGTGAGATACTTTTAAAGAGTAAAACTGCTTAACATGAAGATTAGGTAATAACAACAAAACTAAAGAATATTTCACTTTGAAGAAGACAAGAAGGTCGCTTCAGACTGTAGGTTAGCTTTTAAGACTCATTCTGATTGTATATATTTTGATTTGGCTTTAATGGTTAAATACCTCTGTATTATTGCCATTGAACATATGAAGCAACCCTCATTGGTCAAACCGACCGCTAAGCTTTTTCTAGGTGTCATGATTTACCTTTCTAACTTACCTCTAATTGTCATCCCTGTAATAGGTAGTGAAAGTTCCTGGGGGCAAGGGTTTCGAAGCCCAGGCAAAAGCTGGAGAGGAGAACACCCCAAATGGCACCATACAAATTCCTTGAGAGTTGACTAACGCGTAGCTCTTGTTATTCCTTATAATGAACACAGTTTTATGATTTCTTGAAAAAGAAGACTTGGGAGCACCTAGACCAACACCCCTTTCTCAAAGCGCCTGTCCAGAGAACTGAACCTCTGATCCACGGAGCATGAAAGCGGGTATATGTTGGCATACATGCATCGACTCACCCATATATATACACAGACAGAGACAGACAAATGCGTAAAAACAAATACAAACGATTGTGTAAACAGCTACACCAAAATATGCATATATGGCTAATCATTTGCAGGCATTTTATATGGGTTTTTTTCATGGCAGTTATACTTTGGAAATGCATGAATTGTATAGGTTGCCCACAAAATTTGCATCCAAGCTGTGCTCTCTCTCTCTCTCTCTCTCTCTCTCTCTCTCTCTCTCTCTCTCTCTCTCTCTCTCTCTCTCTCTTTTTTTTTCTCTCTCTTCCTTTCTCTTCTNTCTCTCTCTCTCTCTCTCTCTCTCTCTCTCTCTCTCTCTCTCTCTCTTTCTCTTTCTCTTTCTCTTTCCCTCCCTCTCTCTCTCACTCTCTCTGCAGTAAAAAAATTATGTAAAGGATATAAAACCTTGCTTTTTTGAGAAAGCGTCTCGAAACAGACCAGGCCTAACCTTCATCTTGTGATTTGAATTGGATTCTGAACTGTAATTTGCAAAGAAAGTTGTATGTTACAATAAATTGTAAGCTTCAATGAACAATAGTTGAACATGATTAAATTGAGTGCATTATGCAGCACTTTCAAGTAGAAAAGAAGAACTACTGTTAAGAGCTCTGTCAGAATTTTTGTATTGTTCCACAATCAAGTTATTATAGGAATTTGAACAGATTGTATACAAATATTGAAGGATAGATGTGTGACTTTTCTTGTTGAACTGATCTTCTTACGTTATGAAATATTGATGCAAGTTTCAAAATCTCACTGACATTTTCAGTAAAGCGTTTGAGATATTTGCTTCTTAGTTTTTATTGCTATTATCGATTTTATATAGAGGTTGTATTAAAGCAGGGTTTTGCGAATAATAGAGCCAATTTAGTAATTTGAAGTTCAATTGACATGATTTTTCTAGTTAAATTTAGGTATAAAAGATAAGAATAATATCCGGTGGGTCAGGTATTATTAGCAAAAGAAAGCTACAGAAAAAAACCCCAATAATTACCCAAGTTGACTGCCAGCCGTAGTTACACTTCGACTTCGTAACGAAGACTTTTTATTAATGTCTTTAATTTTTTATGTTTTTAATTAATTAATTAATTTATGTTTTTAATTTTCTTTAATTTTTTTTCAAAACCTCTGAAACTCGAAATTGAAATAAAAACAGTCACAAAGAAGTTGAAGAATTGGCTTGTACTAGGTTTTTTTGACAGCTTCAATATATGTTTTCAGTGTGAGTTAACATACCATTCCAGCCCCATCACACTTCTTGACAGGTGCATAGGGCAACTATGAATTACCATATGTAAATAATTGTACCGTGGCAAGACTCCACAAGTATTTTAAGTACAGGAACGCTTTACCATTTCTTCAAGATCCCCAGTAATACCACCCAAAACCTAGATTACTAGATTACACCATAGTGACCAAAGAAAGGACAGATTTAATGACTACTTTGCCAACAACGGCGTTGACCAACATTTTGGTTTGCTGTGCAACCAATAAACACATCTCTTTTATTTTGTCCCATTTTTTCGCCCTAGTTGCTTAGCCTTATCAAAAAGTCAAAGCCATTTGCAAATATTCTTTGTAAGTAGAACATTTACTTTTCACCATGGATATACCCTGTGCCCGTTTTCAGCTTAGTTTTTGAGAATTCAAATTTTTTGTTTAAGAATGACTCAGGTTAGACCAACATAGAACGGACTCTTTCAGACAGCAGAAAAATCCATTCACTTCCGATTTGCCTGTTATAATGCAAATTTTTGCTTAAATGGCAAGACAACATGTTTTTATTTTTAGTTCGCTAAATATCTGAATCATTGCTTTTGAAACGTTAAGGCGTCAAAAACTAAATCCACCTACATTTGTGAATGAATTTTTATCAGAAATGTCGAGTAACTAGATATTGCATGCGGAGCTTTAACACTTGCTGAATTGCTTCCTCATTTTCGTATGTTATTCCCCAGTGTTTCAGACAAATTGTTATTGTCTGTCAAGTACGAAAGCCATTATTTATAGTTGTTATTGTAGGCAATTTTATATATATATATATATATATATATATATTGGCCTGTTTATCAGCTTTATCAATTCCTTTGTCAAGCATAGCTTTCAATAGACTTTTCTTTTCGTTTGTGACAGCCCCTTTTTCTTGTATTCTTCAATTTCATTTTCGTAAGAGCACTATTGTATCAGTAAATATAATAATGCTTTAAATCCCACCTTCAAACAAAGTTATATGGCTTTGATGCCTAAGTAAATAATTGTATTCATGCTGTAATTTAGGTTTTCATTTCATGGTGAACGTGCAGCAAATTGCGTCTCGTTTGCTTTTGGAAGGTAGCGCCAACGTTTTCTAGATTTTCGGAAAAACAAGATGACCGTCACCTCAACGCAAACCCATCAATTGACCTATTGCTCAATTCCTTAGCACCGAATATTACAAACATGAACTGCCCACAAACATGAACTGCCCAACCTTGTGTATTAATGTGGCAGGTTTATGATTTCCTGTTATTTTATAGCCTCAAGGCAAAACTTTGAAGGTTTCATTTATCTTGAATTAGGAAGGGTATGGTGCAGCAAGGGTGACCAGACATTTAGAAACTGTCTCTGAGACCAAACTGTAGAATAGGAAGCACCATGCATCAGTTGTATAATTAAGTTATTTAATAATGTCGGTTTTGTTGCTGCGGTTCTTTTAGGCCGTATTCAAATCCTTTTTGAACTATAGATTAAGTTCCAGTATCAGCACTTCTTCAGTCACCGAAGTGAACGTTGAACTGTTGGAGTTTGGGTGTCTTAAGTCGGTTTCTGACTTTGTTGTTGTATTTTTCATACACCACTTGTTTATATTTGAATTATCTTTTTGTCTTGACTTGTTTATTAACCAATACTATGAAAGCGTTTTTGTAAATGGCCAGTGCGATTAGCCATTTCTGCACGCCATGACTGGGCATTCACAAATGTCTGTGGTATTTGTTGCCCTACATTTCTATTGCTTATTTAGACTTTAGTGTTCCCAAGCCTATTCATTGCCACCGCCACCCTAACTCATTTCATTGTTTTAGCCCTTGGAGATTAGCCCTTGAATAATAACAGATGTACATGGTTGTTCCTTTTTATGATTGTAGCTCCCTATAACTCCCCGTAACAATACGAATCCCACCCGTGTACCCAAACAACTTTTAAGGTGAAACCTGCACCTTGACTGGGTCTTGCTGTATCCCAAGTGTTTCAAGGACTTGTTACAGCCAGAAGTGTCTTTTGATGATAATCTGTTAGAACGTGTTTTTTGTAATTTAATTTTTTCAAGATGTTCAGAAATAATACATGTAAATGGCGGCTAAAAGAAGCAACTTATCGCCAGCACTGAGCCGGCAGTGTTAAAG
>RDPX01000081.1:935411-945411 GCA_003991215.1 Morbakka virulenta | reverse complement strand
TCATCTACATTCTCTAGCACTTGAAATTTATTTGAAACTACCACAGTGTATGGGATTTCTGTGCCTTTTGCTGATGGTGATGTAATCAGTTTGATTTTTGACCCATTGATGTGACCACTTCCATAATCAAAGGCTTTTGGAATGATCTTAAAAGAAGGTTTTGGTACAAATTAGGCCATTTGCTTGGCACCATTGATCACACAGGTCACCTCTTCCGTTTTGTTGTTCTAGTTTGTGTTTTCCAGCTGTTCTGTTACCGCTGTCTTTCCCGTGCTTGGCAACTATGTCTTATTTCGGGATGATAATATTTAAAGATTTGCAAAGCGCTTTTGTTTTTATATATAAAAACTTGTTCTTCACTGGAATAAAAAAAAAGGTTGGTGCATTGATAATTACAGTTTTGGGCTTAGAAGGTTTCATTAAAGCTCATGAAGCTTAACTATGGAACTTGGTCAGATGTTTACCAGTACTCAAAAACACATTTATTTGTCACGATGTCTAAGATTATGGCAATACCTCTGGCATGTTTAGATCCACCAACATAAATTATACGATGTTCATCACTTACAAAAAACCTTTTTTTTCGCCCTGTTTTACAAGCCCCTAAAAACGTTTGCCCGCAATTTTTCGTTTCCAGCTCCACACTTTCCAAATTACAAATTTTATATTCTTTACTTACATTCCACGTGCTAATTTTTTTAATTTCTGAAATAACCACTATTAGTTCTCGCTCGTACCTGTAAGCCCGGCGATCTAATAGGGTTGTTGCTTTGATAATGTAAGCTGCGAGTGTGGCTTTAAATTGTACCCACGAAACCTGGTCATTTTTGTTTACCGTGGTTATGCTTTTTTTCTCTTCCCATGGTCATATTCCATCTTTACTTCCACTTTGCAGTCGTTCTCTTCCTCGTCATTTCACCCGTGACTTTTTTCTTCCCTGACTTTTTGGATGAACCTAATTTTTTTTCTTGATTTTCCTTCTTATTGCGTATAGACTTGCACTTTTTCAGACTTCTCCAAGCCCATTTTTTACGGCAATTTCAACATCTCTACCACCCAGGAATACATATTGTGTAATTTACTCACATCTTACGCTTCCTATTTCTTCCACACTCACTTTTACCAGTATTGTAAAGATGCTTGTATGGAGAGTCAGATATAAGCCGTCAGATAAACTGCATGTTTTTATTTACAAATGGAGATTCAGAGAGCTTAACGACTTAGACGCCTTCTATAGCTTTTTCTTGTTATGTTGTCAATTCCCACAGATATCAAATAAAAGCTCGGCTAGTTTATAATTTTGGGATAAGAAAAAAAAAATTTCATATGCAAACCATATCTCGAATCGAATCAGCGTTCTTAATACCACACCAATGCTTATTTCATCTGTTAAGTTTCTTTGTGATTATTAATATTTTTAGGGGTATTCGCCGCTACTTCGACCTTACTCGTTTTTTAATAACTTTGATATTGCATATTTACATATTGAAATATCAGTTAATGAAAGTAGGATGAAAGGGTTTTTTTTCCTGCCAAAATATTGACATTTCAGTAGTCTTTAGTTTCGATAGCGTTATTTCATTTTCACGCGGTTTCGGCAACGTTATAAATCAATGTAGCTTTTCCCATTAATAACTTGAAGAGATTGGCTATTCGTACGAAATTTTAACGTTTGTGAGTTAGCTAAATCGAGGAAGCGAAGTGAATGATCTACTTTATCAAGACACGTAGCCACTTAAGTTATATACCGCATATTAATTGAAAAAAATTGATTTCTGAGCGTCCCTTGTTGATAAATTTGGCACCCTGTGGGAGTTTTGATTGATTGTTTTTTGAAAAAGTGTTTCTTTGTGGTTTCCTCTTTTGTATTTTGAGAATTTATTAAGCTATATTGTTTGTATTTTAGCTATTGATATCGTTATTAAATTTTATTGCCACTGATTGCTAGTGATAAGTTGTTTGTGTATGGAAACTACAAAATAAATTAGTACACATTTAGTTATAGCAAACATACGTTTGAGAAACATTTTACTAGTGTTGGGCTGTTATGTTAAAATTGTTTAAAAGCTATTACATTCTGTTTGAAATTTACCATTAAACTCGATTCCATTACTTTTTTTGCTGAGGTCACATGATCGGATACCTGATTACAGGATAGAGAATTAACCTAATAGAAATTTTTTGTTCAGACGTAGGCATATGGCACTGAGTTTTGATTTCCTTTGGCTAATGTGCGCTCTTTTTAACTGTCGTCTACAGACTTAGAATTAAAATATATTTTGATATTGGTTCATTGAGCTTTTGCCAAGCAAGTGCATTAAGAACAGAATTTTATGTTATGAGGAGGAAGAATTGGAATTGTGTACACATATCAAAAAGTTTGTATCAGTGTTGCGTATCCTGGCATCGTGAACTCCTTTTAATAATGCTCAAGCTATTGCTATTTTCTTACTTGACATGATTTAAAAATCGGCAGTCATTGCTAGCAATTTGTTTTTACCCTTGCCAATTCCTGAATAAAGTTGGCAGTTGTTCAATGAAACGCATACGGGTTTGACGCACTTTTTCCACATTTGGTTTTATCGCTATTTTGTTAATGACATGTAATTATCAATTGTATAACCGCTATTAGGCTTCATTTGCTTTCCTATGTTTAGGCCTTCATTTTCTGTTGATCAGTAGGCTGTGTAGAGTAGTTGATGATTGGCCACGGGCAAATGTTATTAAAAATTTACGATGGTTTTGTAAACCGAAGAAGACCTGCCAATCTTAGGCTGTTCTACTTTTTAGAACAGAGCTACCCCCCATGTTTCGTGAAAACCTCGTTCTTGTGCGCAAGACTATGCGATTGGCCTGTGATATGTGTAACAAAAAATATTGCAGTGGCTTTATATAAGATAGCTTGTTGCAGTAGGGTAAATACGAAATAACTTTTATCACAACTAAAGACAGGATTTCAAAAATGAACAAAGCCCAAATAGAATGTAAAGCCTTTTCTCTTGTTTGAATACGATGATGCGTTACATCATAATTTATTGATTTTTTTTGTCAAAGTTGATGTGAACGTTGATACAGCTATCTTAACGGGAAGGCCAGGTGTATAGGAGCCACTGTCGGATAGTCGCGGGTATTTTTTCAGTTGTATGTTTGCATTCATTTATTGAAATATCGACCTCGAAATGTATGATGCATGGCCTTTTGTTGGATTAGGAAATAGCTGAAATTACTTTGTTATAAAGGTGAGTTGAAATCTGGTCGTCTTTTCTCTTAATTTGAGGGCTAATTTTTCTAATACAAATAAAGATGGTTTTGAGATAGCATTTTTTGTCTTGTCGCCTAATTATTCATTGAAGAAAAGATAGAGCTTGTGTATTAAAACTCAAAAGTTTTTCGTGTTTTGTTCAGACATTTTGAACCAGGCCAGGGTTTCAAGGATTAAGCTCGAATTAATAGTATGTCAAATTTGACATATAGTAGCTAAGGTATTTTCAATGAACAGACAAGGTGTTGCCATACATGGTTGCTCAGTAATATGAAATAATAACATGTTGTCAAGTAGGTTTTGCATCGGGGCAGTTATACAGCTGCTTCAAAGTTAGTTCTATCTACAATTTGCATATTCCTAAAGAGATTGTGTTTTCTGTTATATTCGGGGATTTTTCGAATTCACAAGAACGAATGTATATAAAAACTACAGAAATACTTAATCTTTTTGCGGTATAGGTTGATAAAAATTTTGGTATATAATCTCTGACATTTATATTATGTATTGGTAACTAGCACAATCGTTGCCCTAAAGTAACTCAAGGTGAATTTACTGGTTATTTGCATGAAAAAATACTTCAAGAATGGTTAATGGTTTTTCATTGCAGCAAATACCTTAATGCAATTTTGAAGATAAGGCGTTTGACAGCATGTGGAAAGCAATTACCTCAAGAACGGTTGTTATTTTGGCGTTGGTAAATGGTCTTTATATGATATTGTGGATAATCTGTGAAAAACGTATGAAAAATAAGCTATCGTGTCAATGTTTGGCAGTTTGTATGTGTATATATGTTGAAATTAATGACGGTAATTTTAGATGTTGTGAATATCACTTGCAAGCAGAATTATTGAGAAATAGTAATTAGGTAGTTAGAAATCAATCGGACCTGATGGTATCTTATAAAATACAAAACGGGGGGCAATTATATTAACGGTTAGCTTAGTACAATGAAGTTAGTAACTGGAAAAATTGTATACATGTACATGCATATTCATATCGTCATGTAGATATATAAAATAATCTTAATAGATATGCGAATTTTTATTTTATATATATAATATGTATATGAATTTTTTAGAGGTTTTATGTTGATTCAGACACCTTTTTACTACTTTTGGGGGAGTGTATATATATGATACATGCAAATTTTTGCCGGTGCTCAGAAAATGGACAGTTACCACAATGGCTTTGCATCGAGTCACCGGGATACGAATTTATGACTACCGTACAAACTAAAATCTGAGGATAAAACCATTAAAAATCTTCTTTATAGCGGTACAGTTCGACACCGACTAGACACTAAGTAGTAGTCTAAACTTTGCTATTCCAGAAGTTATTACATTTGTTAAATATTGTCAAATTCAATCAAATGCTTGGTAATTAAGTCGTACTTTCATTTTCATTGAAAGTTGAATTCATTTTTAATATTTGATTCGCTTCTTTGGTAAATTATAAGTACTTATGTTCTATTATAAATCAAGCTCGGCGAAAATCAAAGATTACCTATAACTCTGTTGTGGATTACGAGGTTTCCAGATTTATACAAGTGCAGCCGAGTAGAAAACCGTTTGTTAGCGAAGAAATGTTAATTGAAAGATAAGACCAATTTTTCCCTAGCGGGAAGGCAAGTATTGAGTTAAACAATTGCTTCCGAGACTGGCCCTATCTCTCGAAATTTTTCACGAAGTCTTACGAAAGTTCTTACGAAAACTGTCCCCATTTATACTAAGTTATTTAAGATGATAAGAAACGACATTTAAAGGCGAGTATTCAGAAAGAAAGAAATGGTATTTAAATGATCTTGCAATTCAAGAAAATTTAGGTGATAATGACCACCAGAATATCAGCGAAGAAATTTGAATTGAAAGATGGGACCAATTTTTCAGTAGCGGGAAGGCAAGTATTGAGTCGAACAATTGTTCCCGAGACTGGTCCTATCTCACGAAAATTCTCACGAAACTTCTTACGAAAACTGTCACTATTTATACTAAGTTATTTAAGATGATAAGAAACGACATTTAAAGGCGAGTATTCAGAAAGAAAGACATGCTATTTAAATGATCTTGCAATAGAAGAAAATTAAGATACGAATGACCACCAGAATATTAGCGAACAAATTTGAATTGAAAGATGGGACCAATTTTTCAGTAGCGGGAAAGCAAGTATTGAGTCAAACAATTGTTTCCGAGACTGGTCCTATCTCTCGAAAATTCTCACGAAAATTCTTACGAAAATTGTCGTCATTTATACGAAGTTATTTAAGATGATAAGAAACGGACATTTCAAGGCGAGTGTTCAGAAAGAAAGAAATGCTGTTAAAATGATCTTGCAATAGAAGAAAATTTAGATAAGAATGACAGCCAGAATGTTAGCGAAGAAATTGGAGCTATGGAATGATAAAAATGAGAAGATATTTTGTATTTTAAACAAGAGCCTTGTTACTTCGAATTGCAATCGGGCAGGATGTACCCTGCCCGGTACCACAAATGCTTTTATAGAAGTAAGTAAATTATTACGGGTATTTAAAGTAACACTAAACCTTAATTGGGACATTAGCTGAAAGTTAAAATTTTATGTTAATTACATAACGTGTTTATTTCGTGTTATATGAAACCTGTTGTTTCTCAAACGTTTTGAATGAAAGAGACATATTTCAATAGTCATCAGGGAGTCCTTATCCTTTTCTGCTTTATGAAGAAGACCAACAATCTTCAATAACGATATTATGTATTTAATTGGTAATAATGCCCTCAATGTGCGCATTAACTTTCCTTTGCCAAATTAAGATTAAAGGTAGGATTTGTGCATAGTTTCGGACGGTACATTTTTCACTTGTGAAAAGTCCAACTATACTATACTATAAAGAAATAATAGCCGTTCAAATATTACTATCAGGTGAAGTCAATATATACATTACCAAGAAGACGTCCTCTAAAACATGTTTTTGCTTCAGGTGTTAAATTTTTTGGCATTATGAAGATTATTGTGCTAGGTTCTGCAATAACAGAGGGATAAAATATTTTATGAAGGGTCAATATTATAATTTGCTTATTTGGCTATATTTGTTTCTGAAGAACTAGATTCCGTTTTTGTGACTCGTGTTTGATTTTTTGATTTGTGGGTTAACTCTTGTTATATAATATGTATTGTGTAGCTTTTTGTAGACGCTTTTCTTCATTTGTTGCCTTGTTTTGTAACACCTGAAATACCTTTATTTTCCCGATCAACCATGCCATACCTTTTTTTTATCTCATATACCCATATAGCCTTTCAAACATAAGCATTTTGGTACTTATTAGCTCTTAGTTTTGTGAATGTCTTATTTTGGCAATATTAATTTTTGATCAGTATTTCTAGCTCAACTTAAGAAATTATTTACTTGCCATCATCAGAGAACATTACTTCTTTGCATTTTTTTCTTTAAGTTTTGTCTTGACGTCTCCTTTGTTATTTGCATTGACCTTTTGTGCACGGTCTTATCTGTCATCGAATCGGTTTGAATGTATAGTAAAACTTGAGAACCCCTAAGTGTGTGCCCACATTTTGATTTACGGAGACTGGGCTGTAGGAGATGTAGTTAAGGCTGTTACTTGATGATGAATTGATTGTGTTTTGGGGTTTTTTCTAAGTAGTTTGTCATGGAAGTCTAGCAGACCATGTTCATATTTCTTGGTAAAAACTGTTTCATTTGTAATCGTGTGCTTATAGTACGTTAAGTATGTTTGACATGGACGAGTACAAATTTTCTGGCTGTCAAAATTATTTAATGAAGTGTGTTGTTCACAGAAAATATTGTCATTTAAAGATTTATATAGCACCCTTTGATTTTTCATTCAGTAATTTGTTAAAATAACCCCAGTTAAAGGATTCATCTATGCACAAGTATCTCAAATACATTGTATATGTTTGCCGTGCAGAAAATATGCCATATGCAAAGCAGCCACTCTTTTTCAGAATCACCAAACGATACTCCAAGAGACCTTGTAGTCAGTTCACCAAAGTTGTTAATGGGTCGATTATCGAGGCAAAGGACTATACATATTCAAGAATACAGTCTGTTAATTATTTTAAAGAAACGTGTTTTACACCAAGAGTTTAACTGAAGACTATGATGGATAATCAGGTACAGACAGATTTATCTCGTTATTGCCGATAGCCAGTAAATGAAAATCCCGCGCAGTTCAGGGTGACCATTGCTGGTTGGTAGTATGACTTTTAAAAATATATGCTCACTTTCAATGGACTAATCAACCCTCCTTTCTCCTCCCTTCTGTCAAAAGAAACACTTCGCAGAATTTTTAATGAACATCATTAATGAGTTTTTGTGTTAATATTCAGTTAGATTCTTTAGTAATTTAATAAGTTAAAAACGGTAAAGAAACTGGTGCCCTGGATTCAATTTTCTGGACGTATAAACCTAAATCTTTTCCCGTATTTTAGAATAGTGTATTTGCTTTGTTTAAAATAGGCGCTAGCATAACCGATAAACGATGACATAAGATTGTTAAAGTTCTTAAGGCAATAGATTACCTGTATAAAGGATGACCTTAAAGTTAAGCGTATGTTGTAGACTAATATCGCTTTATCTACCATTTATTGAGAAGGATTATAAAACCTGAGTTTGATCAAATAGAATTGATTATGACTCATAAACAGATGATGAGTCACGGGTTTATATTTTTATTCGTCTTTTATCCTTCGCATTGACCTTGGTAATAAATTTAACAACAGTGGTAGCACTACAATCAATGTTTAATCTATAACCACCTGTTCTTACAGAGTAATTTATCAGAATTGTAACTACTTTGGAATTATGGGTACGACATCATCTTGTTACAAAATAGTCTTCAATATTTTATATATGTTTATTTATATATATATATATATATATATATATATATATATGTAGAGAGAGAGAGAGAGAGAGAGAGAGAGAGAAAGAAAGAAAGAGAAAGAAAGATGAATGAATTAAAAGATAGATAGATGGATAGATAGATAGATAGATAGATAGATAAATAAATAAATAAACGCATTTGTACTTTCTCTTATGTTAATAATCAATTCATGGTCGTATAACCTGAATTCAAGTGTTGATAAATTGAATTGTAAAAGACATGCTGAATTATTCTTCAGTTGCTGAAGAATTAGGCTGCTACTTGGGAAATTTTTGATGGTGTCTGATATTTAACTTAGGTTGTTGCTTGCAGTCGGACCCTTTGTTGGTGAATCATAAGCCATACATGNGAAAGAAAGAAAGAGAAAGAAAGATGAATGAATTAAAAGATAGATGGATAGATAGATAGATAGATAGATAGATAGATAGATAGATAGATAGATAGATAGATAGATAGATAGATAAATAAATAAATAAATAAACGCATTTGTACTTTCTCTTATGTTAATAATCAATTCATGGTCGTATAACCCGAATTCAAGTGTTGATAAATTGAATTGTAAAAGACATGCTGAATTATTCTTCAGTTGCTGAAGAATTAGGCTGCTACTTGGGAAATTTTTGATGGTGTCTGATATTTAACTTAGGTTGTTGCTTGCAGTCGGACCCTTTGTTGGTGAATCATAAGCCATACATGAAACTCTTTGGTATGAATGTTCCCTTTGTTTTAGCCAATTACGCTATTACACTTTAACCAATTTTATCCTTTGACGCATTTTTTTTGAATGATTTCGTATTATTACCATGGTTTCGTTATATAACGCTTTGCTCACACCATGGGGTAGTTTGCTATACCAAAAGTACTGAAAGAAATAATTATGATCGGTTCCTTATATTGTTGACTCTATTCACTGGGTATGTTGTATAAGAATGGCACAAATCGGACAAATATTTAAAGAATTAAGAAAAAATATCATATGATGTAAAATTTTACAAAATATATCGACTGCTACATTTTGTCTTATTTACCCAAGGCGTTTTTTGTGGGGCAATCGACCTTGATAATCATTTGTATTTAATGAATGTTAATTCCGCTATTGAATGTATTTTGTGAGCACATACTGACACACTTGGTTTAAATTCAGCTGAATATTTGGTTAATTTCAAGCATGGCGTTGACATTCTTACTGCAATTTGATATTTAGCTAACAACACCTTTGCTTGGAATTAACTACTTGTCATGTGTTGTCGTAATTACTAATAGAAGAGGTGAAATACTCAGAAAAGAAATGTTTTTCAGGGCAACATATCTCTATATTTTTGGTTAATTTTTGTATGCAGGATAATTATTTCAGACGCAAAAATATTGATATATTTAAAGGAATTGGACCTCTAGCTTTTTTGGTGCTGTCTACTTATTTATTTAGTCACATGTTTGAGTAGGGATGATAAAGGTTAGCTATAATGCTACTTTTCATGCTGATTTGCACTTCTTTTATGATATGAACAGCATGACATAATGTGAAGAATCGATTTCTTTACATATGTAACATCATCAGCAATAATTTCTATAATTTCATATTCCTATGAAAAACAAAAATACCAAAATGTTACTTCCAATAGGGAGAGGGGGTTAGTGACCGAGGACTCGGCAACAACTTAATTGTAACTTCCCGGCTCCTCCATTCCTCCTTCTTGTTGATTTCTGGCTGCAACAGTTCTTGATGGGCGGCTTTTTGGATGTCAATTGTTTTCTAATTTTGGTGTCAATATTTTTTAGTTCAGTTAGGTTCCAATCTATCACATTAAAACTATAAGCAACAACAGGTATCGCAAGAGTG
>RDPX01000081.1:859668-933976 GCA_003991215.1 Morbakka virulenta | reverse complement strand
ATTATTATTATTATTATTATTATTATTATTATTATTATCGAGTGGTTACACACCATCTAGTGATCGATGGGTGAAAAGCCCACATTCAGCGCCCAACAACAAGCCAGGAAAGTTGAATGCAGGCACATGTACTGCAGCCACAAGAGTGAGATAAAATAACCAAACAAAAATGGAAACATCACTTCAACCTTGCAAGTGGCGCCTCACAACCAGTGAGGAAAGGCACATTGCTCAAGCGGTTGTTGTTGTACGACAACAACTCATGACTACAGCACTCCCCACTCCTAGCCTGATAGCTGACAATACATGGAAAGATGTCTTGGTACTAGCACTAAGTCTGGTATTGCAGCATTGAATACAGACTGGATATTTGTTATTGCCCTGTTTGGTCACAAAAACAACAACGCACAGGCAAAAAGGGCCATGTTGTTATGTATGCCAAAGGACATTTATTATTATTATTATTATTACTGTCTTTATGGAGGATGATACAATTCAATTGTTTACAATAAAAATATAATAAACACTGCTGTGAACATGCGCCCTCTTATGAGAGAGAAAAAGTATATGAAATTAAAAACTAAAAATCAATTAACTTAAAAAACACGTACCCAGGGCCTCTCTCTCACTTCCTGACATTCAAAAACGAGGATGAAAAATTAGTTGACTGAAAATAAAATAAAAATTAAAAGAAAAAAGCTATTAAAATAAATTTATTTCTACATATATACAAGTTAAAAAGTTTCATTAAAATATCTCGCTTCCAGGTAATAAAATGATCTCTTCCCAAATTCTAATTGATAACAACAGCCTCCGTCTTCCTTTTAAAATATTTTTATTCGTCATTTTGTTGGTATCCCTATTTTATGTAGTGCTTATTTTTTGATTACTTATTTTGGTCAGCCTTCGACGTTTTCAAACAGTTTGACGTTTGTGTGCCAAAAGGGGATTCTTCACGAAAATGGAATTTATTCATCCGGATTAAAACAGCCATAATAAATGAAACATGGCTAAAGCACTGAATACACCAAACTTATCATGACTGAAGAAAGATTTTTAAAAATTAAGGGAATAAATTTGAAAAAATAGTAAATTTTTTAGTTGAAAGATTGTGTACCGGCATCAGAAATTACCAAGTGGTGCCGTGACAACAAACATTAAAAATATTGCCGTTCTTTGCGGACGTTAATATTAGTGTCAAAACCAGGTTTGTAGTCACAACACAAATTTGTATATACGTATATACATATATATATATATATATATATATATATATATATATATATATATATATATATATATATATATATATGTATACATTTTCATTTTTTTANAAGATTGTGTACCGGCATCAGAAATTACCAAGTGGTGCCGTGACAACAAACATTAAAAATATTGCCGTTCTTTGCGGACGTTAATATTAGTGTCAAAACCAGGTTTGTAGTCACAACACAAATTTGTATATACGTATATACATATATATATATATATATATATATATATATATGTATACATTTTCATCTTTTCATGGAATTTAATAACAATGATTTGACAATGAGCTGATCCAGAATTTACTTACTTAAAATTTGAAGATTTTAAGAAAAGGGAAGCCAGAATTACGACACAGAAATGGAGGGCGGATCAGATAGTTTACAAACATAACAATGTAAATAAGTCAGTGCTTATTAGAGGTAAAAGTCATTGTTTAAAGACGTTGTAAGATTAACACGATTGGTTTTGGGTTCTTGTGAGACGTAAGAAACTTAGGTACTTTGATATAGATAAGCACGTGCTGTGAAGTACTGATTGCGTCTACCTGTGAACAAAGCATGGGAATCGGACAAGTATTTTAATCTTACAATTGCAAGAAGATTAGGATATAAAGACCACTTAACTAAAATGAGAAATTGGGAAGAATTCTCAGAATCATTCAGTGGTATGATAGTTGTCTTGACGATGATGTTTGTTACGGGAATAGTGATAATTATTATTATGGTTGTAATAATAATGATGGCACTGATGCCGGTGAAATAAGAATTACTTATCTCTTAACACTGCTCATCTGTTGGTTTTCTTGTGACGTAAAGCCCGTAGTAGAAACTGGAATGTTTGGGTCCAATGAGTAATAAGTTGTTTGGACTACAAAGTAGTCAGCCATTAAGAGTTTGTTCGAATGGCGACTTATTGCAGCTTTAATGAGAGTGGGGTTCATTGAGGATTCTTTGTGAGGAAACATTTGCATATTTCCATACCTATATGCTCTCAAGGACAGATCATATACATAAGGATGTAAACTGTTTCACTTCCGTTTAAAAACTGCACTTCCGGTTTATTTCGTTTGTTTTCATTTCCTGCTTTTCATTTGCAATGCATTAAGAAAATACTGCATCAGTTATTGCTGTTCTCGTTCAAATTTCCTTTACTATAATATGTGTTTACATGAAAATAATTCAAGAATATGGACTAAACTCTAGCTCTAACCTTGGATGAGAAAATTGTCTTGTCATAATACCCCACTTTAGTGTAGTTTCAATCTGTTAAAGAAAAGAATTGCCGTTCATATCAGCGTGCCGTTCTTTCCCTTAGTCCCTATCGTCGGACATTTTATCACAATGACGTATGTAGGGCTGAGCCTACCATTGAATGACGGCATTCCTTCCAAGTGGAAGATATGCTTTGCAAAAATGACCTGGTGGAGAACAAACGACAATAGACCAGGTGGTAATACATGTGGCGATAATAGGCGCACGCACTGGTTCGAATCTAGTTCCGTGCACACATTTTTCAACTTTTCAGTTAGAGTTTCTTTCCATCTATATTATATTATTCTCAAAATGATAATCAATGAATTTGACAAACCGCAATCCACAAATGACAAAGAGACTGACATGGAAGTATTTTTAAGAACGAAATATGTTTATGTTTACATGGTTACAAATAACTGCTGTTATTTGACAACCGAACATGTTGATATTTGCATTGCATTGTTGGTCATTCAAAAATCTCTGATTAGCTTAATCTTTCTATCGCGGTTAAGCTCGAATATAAGCTGAATAAACCGTCAGGCTGAAATTCATGTAAATTTATAAATGTAAATTTATGTAATAACCGGGAAGTTGCGGGGAAAAAAGACCTAGAAAAAAATTAATCTGTTAACCTTCATTATTTATTCTTTTACTTCCATGTGTTTCAACTGTGAAAAGCCCTACTTTATTGCATTTAATATGATAGATTTAACTATACTCGGTGCGTAAAAAGCCAAATGTCAGCTGCTTTTAATTTTCTTATCAGATTTGAATGCATGTGTTATAAATTGCAGTAAATTTGTTGACGTTCTTTTTCTAGCCTGTGACATATCAGCATATTTTTAGGATTTGAAAAAAAGCAACCTTGCTTCTTGCAGATTTTATGAAAATATACAGCTGCGTATATTGTAAAAGGTAACTGTTTATACAAGAATTAGTAAATCGAATTTTCTTGTAAGGTAATGGTGAGGGTCAAGGAAATAAAAAGTAGACAGCTGCAGATATTTTAGTTTTAAATTCACTAATTATGAGAACCCTCTTCAATGTACATAGTGTACCGGAAAGTGCAACACTTCAACATTTCTGAATATTATAACATACATCTCTGAATTTATACAAAATAAGTTATAGTCTATCTATCTACTATCTACTAAAACTGGATAGTTTCTGTAGAAATTGGATGATCAAATTTTGAACCATGCGACGGGACCGCAAAGGAAGAGTCTTTACATTTTCGGTATGAAGACAACAACACTCAACTATCATAGAATAAAAATTTGGCACCCACGAACATTACTTTTTATGGAAAATTGGATGATATATATTATTTGTTTAAACATAGATATAGGAACCTTATAATTTAATGCTTGCGACGTATGACGTGATAAAGCTCCTTTAGGATTGATTAAACATATTTTTGAATGGTTTTTTTTGTCTTTTGATAAACACTGCTGTATTTTTGGATTTGTACAGCAGTTGTCTCTGAAAAACATGCGTGGCATTTTATTGTGACTGGACTATTTGCATTTCGTGGTAAATAAACAATTATTTGTATACATTTTGAATATGCAAATCATAATCACGTACATTTTGGGGCGAAAACTATGTCTGCTGGCCTTTTTGAGCACCAGAATAGGAAATTTTAAATCGAGCACAATTTTAAATAAAAGAAGAGTTGGGAAGAACTTGGTATGTTTTGTTGATGTTTGTCTAAAGCTTTTAGAAGGAATAGATTATTTAACGAAACGAAGGCGATGAAAACTGGATAGCAATAGCCTCAAATGCTGCTTGGTAACAAGCCGATCATATATTTTGTTATTGCAAAGACAAAAAGTTTTCATTCGTTCAACAATACGTTTCTGTAGATGTAAGAGCTCTCGAAACGTAGCTCGGAAAAAGCTTACGACTCATGACATGATAAAGCTCTTACATCTATGGCTTCCTCTGAGTCCATAAAGTTCAGAATTTTCAAGATTAATAAGTTTCTGCATTTTGTCTTAGCTTTGCAGTTGATCCTGTATTATTTTTATTTCCCCGTTTAATAGCTATATTTTGTTAATAAGTTTCATAAGTGACGATTCAGGGTTTAAAAGCCTGTAATTTCATATATTTTATAGTAACAAAAACAACTGTTTTCCACTTTATTATAATAACAATTGACATATTTTGTTATATGCAAAGTTTTTACGTTTGATGCATCTTTAAAAAAGACCTCTTCAAAGTTTAAGTACTTCCCTACTGTATTTTTTGAAATGTTAACTTAGCACTCTGTAATTCTATGCATATCACTTGAAACTTTTTCATTTTGCTTAAGATGACGTTTTTATTTCGTTAAGTTTTGTGGCCCCTTGACTTAGTGTCTGCGGATTGCAAAAGATTAAAGCTACGCTAATGTATGCAATTTCCTATTGCATAAAACGACTTTTTTAGTAATATTGTATGTATGTATGTATGTATGTATGTATGTATATATATGTGTGTGTATATATATGTGTGTGTATATGGATGGATGTGTATAAATATATGTTTGTATCCATGTGTGATATACATAAATATCTGTATGTAATGGCTTCGTCTTGTGACAGAAAACACACTGCCGACATTTTCAGAAGAATTTTAAGCGAATAGTAGGACCTGATTGTATAAAAAGTGATCTATCTGGGCGAGCATGTGCCGCTCACGTTTAGACACAATAACACAATAGATAATAATCTCCCACTTAACCTTCTGAGTGCACTTGTGTCATATGTCACACACAGTCGCACATACACACACATACCCTTGTTACAGTAATAGAGTATGCAGTTAAAAGTTTAAATATTACACCAGTGCTATGGTTTTATTATCTTCTTTACCCCGATAATCACCGTGATCGCCCCCGTGTTATATTTTATCTGCGCTATTGATGTATTTGCTTACTTATCTTCACCATGATGGAATACCTCTATCTTCGCCAAGCTTAATTGTTGTTTATAGATAGGATGGAACTACTGAAGACAATACGGACCTCTGTTAATGAAATTGGAATTGAAAATTTGAAAAAAATTATTGTCATTATACATTCATGAGGCCACTTAAGATTTAAGCGGTTTAATGCCAGTTTCAACAACAGTAAAGATAAAGTGTTTGTTATTCGTTCCGCTCAAATTTTAAGGAGAAAGATTTGGAGACAGCGTGCCAGCGGTCTGCCATGTAGCCCTGCGGTAAAGGCTACTTTCAGTTTGCACACGATCCATTTCACCACAGAATTGTAAGGGATTTATTGTGAAGCTGACGGGGCTCCAAAGCTCAAACAAGTGGATTGTTATTGTGTTTTACAGTCTGTTTCAGTACAACAACACCGGTCTTCATGAAGAACTTTTATTACAATTTCTAGAATAGTAGGGCAGCGTTGACTCATGAAATTTCACTGCAAAAATGAACTAAATTGGGATAGCACGTTAGCGTAGTTGATTATTATGTACTACAGTATACCGGGTTTACTGTTAGAGCGTCTTAGTAGAACTCCCATTTCAAAACTTACTTAAAATCTATTTTGTAGATAATGGGTACGTTAGGGAGGAGGGAGAAGGGGTAAAATACCTGAATCGCTGCAGTCGTGAGGGTTTTTTACACTTTTCACGATGTATTTGACAAACATTCGATATGTTTTATGCACTAATGTGCAAATTTATTGTGCAACCATTAGACAATTGAACAATACCATGTTTAACAATAGAGGACGAATTCCCAGTCGCGGAGCCGTACTCATACGATTTCATTCGTGTAGAATTCAATTTTATTACCCCGTTGTTTTTTTTGAAGAAGATTGTGGAATTTTGTAGCTATTAATTCGTACTCTTAAGTTAGAGGTCAATTTAAGAATTGATGGTGATCAGTAGTAAAGAATTGAACAGCTTACCATTGGAATACAAGAATTTCAAACGATGAAAAAAAAACCCAAGTGAATAGTACATACGGCGACTTAATTGTATATCCGGGATTTAGACTTCGCGTCACAAATTGAACTCGTTACAAGCAGTTTCGTGATTGGACAAATCAAAACCCGATAAACTCTTTACCAAAGCCTTTTAATTCCTTTATTATTACGGTCAAGATTCAAAAGTACAACTGATTGTTATTACAGCGACAACGACAAACATCGGAACTCGGATGTTCACCACCAACCAAAAGGTAGAAATCTCGACAGCACGATAATGTATAGAAGAGTGATATACTAAATTACCGTCGCACTATCGGCAACACAGCTATGGGAGCTTTACACATGTAAGCAGTACACTTTATGTTGTATGTTTATGTTTTATTGCCGATAGTGCGACGATAATTTAGTATGTCAATATATATTTCAACTATTTAGGAAATGAGGATGTCATGTAATGCATATCACTTGTCACGAAATGTATCCGTAACTAATAATCTTTGTAACGACGTAACCATGTGACTACTTTTTCCGTGACGACTTTCCCCGGCATATAGCTGGTTTGGTAACGAACTTTTCTTTTACGAGTTGTCCTAGACCCATATATCTGATATCGACTATCCTTTCTAAATAAAGTTACAAGGCTATTAGTATTGAGATAAAACTTTACCAAATAAAAACTTTATTTTGTAAACTAAATTTGCTGCCATACTATTTAATGGTCCGTAACCCTTTTGACGGAAATCGCCTTGGGTCAGGTTGCAGGGCTGAAATGTATAATAACTATTTTCCTGGTATTTTAAAGGCAAAGGTTGCATTTTTGGAAATAGATTTAGGCAATAAGGTATGTACTGCTGCAGATTACACCATCTCACAGAAATGTTTAAAGAATCGAAAACACTCTAAACAGAGGTTGGGGTTGGATACCAAGAAACCATAATTATAATCCCGGAGGGTTCATTTTGTTGAATTTGTTACCAGTTTCCTTCCCAACCCGAAACTTCAGAAAATGAATTTTTTGTACCTGTAGTAACAAGATAAAAACAAGATTAACAAACGTAATTCAGGCACATATAGCAGATTAAGTGAGGGTTGCAGCTAAGAGTGTTACCTTCTTTAATTTAGCTAATAAAAATACGGAAACTCTGTGCGTATGTACTTGCTTGGAAGTCAAGTAAACAGCTATGCAATTTTTTTATGTAAAATGGAAAAAAATTTCTTTGTTTTTAATGGCAAGATTTTTTTTACTTGTCAGTCAAAATTTCCACTGGGTCATAATTGATTTTGCTATGCTTTCAATGTTTTTTTACAGCTTACACAGATGCTTGATTTTATACTGGAAGCAATTTAATCAACTCAGACTTTCATGTAACGTTTTGCAAACATTTTCCATTTCTAATTTGATTACATTTATTGATCTGTTGACATATTGACTCGGTGTGGCCCCGCCCCATTAGGCACTAAGGGAAAAAATTTACTGCTTCTGGTCAGCAGAAAATGATGTGATATTGAAAGACTAAGCCTAAAACTTACTGGAAGCGAAGAAGAAAGCTTTCAAAATAGATAATAAATTGGAGCAGCACCAGTGCTTATTTCATTTACTTGCTTTTGGTGGTACCAAGTCTGCTCACTGTAAAGCAAAAGCCGGTATTACTAGTCGAAACATGTACAACTGAATCGTGAAATATAACATTGAATACGGTAATTCAACACCTGCGAGCTTTACAGCAAACCACTGTTTATTATTTAAATTTGCTTGGCCTCACTTGGCCTGATGGATATTTTCAGTTTTTGTAGAATTCGGTTTAGGGCCCCTATTTACCTCGTTTATATTTGTGCCATATTTGTGCCAGAGTGGTTTTCCCACTCTGGCACAATTGTCATTACAAAAAACATATATGAAAATGAGCAAGGAGTAGATTCATCGCTGAGTGCCACACTTTCAGCTTGGTTTACTGGCAGCAAAGATTACTGACAATATTTCAGAGAGGCTTTTATGGATCTTTTGCTTTATAGCAGTTGCTTGAATAGATTGGTTATGTGATTCATTCTCCTGATTACTGAGATGGTTATTTTGTTTTAGGTGTTTACTTTAAGCTGACACTCATGTTTACATCATTCACTGTTAGTGTAACATAATCGAGAAAGGAATATTCCGTTTACTTTGATTACAGAAAACAACAATCAATACTCACACAGATTCACACACACATACACACACATAATTATATGTGTATATGAATGTATGTATGTATGTATGTATGTATGTATTCATGTTTGAATGAATGTATTTATGCAACTTACCTCATCAATCAAACAACGTAAGAATAAAATTAATAGATAAATAGTTTAGGGTTGTTATATGCAATTTTGTAATGACCGTTTATCGCTGTCAGCAGCTTTTTAAACGAACCTCCCTACGGTGAATTTTCTTCGGTTTCATGCTGACAATTTTTAATGATGGAAAAGAAATTTCATGACCCAAAGCAAACGATTCGTTTTCGTTTTTGGTTACGTCTTGAGTATTTAATAATGTTTCGATACATTATAGACTTTGTAACCTGTTAATGCAAATATTCACAAAGTTCCCATCACCAACTGATTAGAAATTAGGTTGTATGACATAACTACATACCAAACAAAATTTCTTCTGTCATGGACTTAGTTTTATCAAGGTTAAACAACTGAAATGGAATTGTTTATCTTATTATACCTACTGCTTCGTTGTATGTTTAAAAGGCTTTAGGACAAAAAGGTCAAATACACCAGTCGTATTGTACGAGATTAAAATATTTTATTATGCAAATAGGATACTTTTTACAATTTACTTATCAGGACGTTGGAAAGTTAAGTTTCTTATGAAAATTCTAATTAATGTAACAATAAGAATAAATTTGCAGATGCCTTTAAAACAGGGGAAATATTTTGAAATTGAAGACGTAATTACTTTACGCCTGAAATATTTTCACACCTGCATTATTAGTATTAGCGCTGGACAAATGTTTCTACTGCATAAAGTGACTATTATGCACAAATTTTTGCATTGGAATGTAAAATTCTCCTCTTTTATTTAATTGCGCTTCATATCACAAAACCGTTCTTGGTACAACCATAGTTATATTCAGTTAGTTTTCACCCCAGTAGCAAAATATTTGAATTAATTGTATTATTGTAGTCCCAAATGGTTGTTCTCAGTTGTCAATGTGCGATCAAAACGTTTATGAGGAAAGCGACTTTATGGATTTGGCCGTTAATATTTCGCTGTTTAATATTTAGCCATAACTGTTTGACATTTAAGACTAGTGTACAAAACAATTTAGACGAAACAAAAAATTATTATTGAAAGTGAAATGGATGTAAGTGTCTTACATTGTCATATCTGCCGACAAAAAGAAAAATTGAATTGGTTTAAGACGATCTAAATACAGTTTTTGGAATATTTAATTGTTTCGAAAGAGGCGGGGTTTTTTTTGTAAATGGTTATCTCAATTTGTCTTCTTAATCCGTAATACTAAATGAAAGAACCACATTTTCAAAGTGATTTCCCCGTGGCCTTTTAGTACCATATAAAATAATTGGGTATTTCTAGGCTGCACTCTCTTGTCTTCTTGTTAGCTTTTAATGTAGTATTCAGCTACAATTTTTTAGCATGTACAAGTACAAGTTGTCTTGAGGATTATACTTTTCAAACATTTGAGAAATATTCAATTCATTTATGCAAATATTAACTTGACTACCGAAGATTGTAATGGAAAATTCAGTAAAGTGCGAATGCACCTCAGGTGGATTCATAGGTTCTAACTACATTCAATCCCACAAATTTTTCAAGTCACTAAACTTTTTTGTATGTATTATTTTCCGTTGTAAATACATATCTCGACTTATTACTAAGTAAAGAGGCAGTTTTTCTATAATGCCCCATGGGGTTTTTACCGACCACCATGCGAAATTGTAGCGTTTTTTTTAGGATAACATTTCGTGCTGTTGCAGGTAAAAGAAAGTATGTCCTTTACCGGTGTCTTTGGTTTTTCATGGCCAGGTAACAGCCGGCTCTGGGTTACATCGACTTTATTTTTACTTTATGTTTTCAGTAACCCTTTAGGTAATTAATAAGCGTTATTTTTAGAGTTCTAGTGTAGTCTGTTTAATCAGGAATCTGTCACAAATCCATGAAAATTTACATCTTTTTGTGCAATCTTTTTGAGGTCAATTTTTAACAACAGCATTCAAGCTCATGGTTCAGAAGGTTCCATAACACAAAATATTGATAACTACTTATATATAATTACACAGCTTTGGAAACTCATTTACGTTTATAAACTTGTTTGAAGGGGAAATGCCTTACAAAACACTCTTTTTACTTTTAGTTTTTGAAATTATTTTTCACTAGGCGATACCAAACGACTTTCGTGCCAGTTACGTCGCACACCCAAGCGGGAGGCTTATTTGCATACGGTTTGTTGTTTTTCGTTGTCTAATGTCACCATTTAAAACAGAAATTCTTTTCCCTCTTGTAAACTTGAAACTGAAAACCAATAGAATAAAGAAATTCTTTTCAGTGTTGCTCATTACTTCAGGTGTAGTGAAATAAGAAAAAAAAAGTATTCCGAGCGGCAATCTATTGTTATAAAGGATTTCAGGCTGACCGACCTTGCAACGGTTGGAAATGAGATATTTCATCATAAATGTTTGTATAAAAAGAGTTCTACACTAAAATGAGTTTTACTACGATAATTCTCCTGCGTTTATTGAGACCGAAAAGGATCTTGGGCCGGATGTCAAGAACGGTTTCAAGCGTTGAAGCCGTAGAGGTTTTTAAATTTTAGCGATTTAATTAGTTGCTTACTCAAATGAGGGCTAAACAGGTTGGTAGTTAAAAAAACAGCTGGATAATTTGTCACCCTGTAATTAAAAGCTACTAATTTAAGTTAAAGGGATATGTATTTAACATGAAATAGTTCACAGACCACACATTAAATAACAACAACATATTTAAACAGTTGACTCGCCACTTATAGTACAATATGCTATCTTTAATAGTTCATCATATAACCCATTTCAGCTTGGGATGATGCTTGCTATGCATAATTTATCAAAGTAGTTACATCGATCACATGGCGTGGGATTTAGTTCACTGAAATATATTGATGAGTCACTTAAATTATTAGCACGGTGCCTTTTTTGAAAATCACGGAGCACCAGTTGTGACAAAATTTATGTCTCATTATAGATTCAGACAACTGAGGCCTCCCATGAGAGTTGTCATTGTGCATGGTTGTGTTTTTCTTGCCTTTTTCTACCACGTTTTTGGCTACATGTTCAACATTTTTTCAGAATGGGTTGTCACATTGTGGTGTTGGGACAATTGAATTAATTATAACAGAAAGAGGGTAAATCTGTATAATTGTTTTTTGTTTTTCTTCTAATTTAGGAGCTAGTAGGTGCTGATTTTTTGTGATCAAAAATTGTAAAGGAAAATTTTTAATAAGTTAAGGCAGAACACAGGCAAAAATTTTTTCATAGTAAATGACATCTAAAATTACGTTAGCATTGTAGGTAGGAGGCGTCACACCTTAAATAATTGCGCTGTTTCGAACTAATAGGACATCATTTAACTTATTTTTAAACATTGCATTAAAAGTTTCCATCATTATAGCTTTGCTTTGTCACGTGAATAAGTAACCACTACAATTTTTGCCTTTCCCGTAAGATAACTTATAACAAATAACTTGCCGTGTCTGCACAAAGGTATAGGCTAATCAATCTCTCTGGTTGGTTGGCTGACTGGTTATTTATTTATTTATTTATTTATTTGTTTATTCATCTATCCATCTATCTATCTATCTATCTACTACCTATCCATCCATCTATTCCTCTATTTATCTGTCTGTCTATTTATCTGTCATCAGTCAATCTATCCATTGCCTGGAATAGTGATGATAATAATTGACAATTTATTGTCATGTTTGAAAACAATTGTTAAAATAACTTTTTCTTCGCAAAATTTTGTGGGCAATTTACCGGCTTCTTCAGTTCACAAGCCGCTACAAGCGTTGGCTGGCTGGTTACAGTTAAGTGGTTTGATTCTCTGCCTTTAGATTAGGTCTTGTTTTAGAATTCCCTCACTGCTATGGATAGCTATTAGCTATTGTAATAGCATTTAACTATCTGAGTATGTGTACACACTACAGGACACAGTTCAGAACAGTGATGGCCTCAAGCTGATGTTATTTATGATAAGTCATATCAAGATCAACTCAGTAAACAGTTCAACATACTGAAATCTTCTGACCGACACGAAAACGTTTCCGCCGTTATGTTTTTATTTTAGGGTATAAAAAATGTTAGCTGAGTTGAAGAGCCACACTTTGGACATGCTTTTTGTATAAAAATATAATATACCGATATGGTACATGATGTCAGTTGAGATGATAATTTTCTGTCTGTTGGACGAAACTATTGACAGAATCCCGCAGGATATCGTATTTATTAAAAGCTCCTAAGTATTTTGTACAACGTGGTGAAGATAAATTACAAGCCGCCGAATTAAACAAGGAGTGAAAAAACAGAATATTATTTCTGAGTTCTCAGTTTTCTTAAGAAGGTTAAAAAAGCTTCCGATATCGTCAAAAAGGTTCACAGCGACTCAATAATACATATTTCTTTTGTGTGGTAATTATAGTGGGCTTCTGATCTTAGTAGTCTATAAACAGTAAAACATATATCATAATAACTTTGTATTTGCATTATATTAAACTAATTCCAACAGCTATGATTATGAATTCTAATCCCTCCTTTGAAATTCTCTGGATTATCCTCCTACAAAGCCGGTAACACCTTGAACACGTGAATACTAAGCGGGTGCTGGTCATTTCGAATAACCGTCATTTCGGCCAATCATTTTTTCGGCCTACCTAGACCTTACGATCAACGGACAAGACGATTCAGCCAACGTTCCCTGGGCGATTCGGCCAATCCCTTGAGGCATTTCGGTCAGCAGAGACATCTACAATACCTAATATCATTATCATTTATCATAATAGACATGTTATTTGTTAATTTGATTGAGCTTGTAAAGAGTGTTTATTTGAATTTATCAACTCCGATCCCCGATAAAATTCTAAAAAATTTCAAGTGTGTCCGGCTATATATAACGTAATAGCTACAGTAGCTACAAGGAAAGACGATGGAACCGTCTTAAAGCACACCAAAATAATTGGCAATAAACATGTGACCACTGCAACCAATGGAAATGATGAGTACATACTTTGACGTCAACTATGAAAATACACACAGCAATTGTCTGGATTGCGGTGTGTAGAGGGTAATGTAGGTATTAGTGTTTTTAATGGAAATTACACGTTACTGCTTTATATATCATGTCGAATTTCGAAATATGATAAAAAATATGCTGTCTATGTACACCAGCTGAGTTGGTAATATAAGATTTACTTTTGTGTCTTAAGGATTTTTCTGTTATTTCTTTAAAATTCTTTTTGGGAGAAAAGCTCTTACTGCGTATGATACTATTCCATTAGGATTGCTCTTTATTGCATAGGCATTTAGAATTGAATTTATTCATTTTTAGTGTAATGAGAGAATTCGTGTGGTAAATGAATTTTATTGCTCGTAGATGTAAAAGCTTTATTATGTCTTGAGTCAAGCTTTTTTCTGAGCTACGTTTCGAGAGATACTCCTCCCATCGTCAGGCTCTGGATATGTGTGTGCGAAGTTTGAAAGTAGTGTCAAAGAGGGTATTATGAATTATAGAGGAGTGAAAGGTATATACTGAGTTCGAACCAATGACTTTGGCCATCCTGGCCCTATGCTCCACCAACTAAACTATAGCCGCATGCTCTTGAACAGATCATTTTGCAACCATACCTTGCACTTCAGTAGGCCGTTCTCCCAAGACTGCAATAATCTCATCGCAATAATCTCATCACAATATTGCATATGGTGCTGACGATGATGTTGATTCACAGAGACTAGTTGTTCACGGTAAAAAAGAAGTTGTTCTCTTTTGAGACTCGCCCCAATATGAGTAGAGGAGAAGCGATATAAATAGCCTGTGTGCAATTTAAGGAAAAGATTGAGTTGCAGAATAAGACGCTTTAGTGGCAGCTTTGATGTCCCCTATGGTAGAAAAGATTGCCATTAAGTCTAATGACATTGGTTAGAATATTGTCTGAAACAACATAAAATGAGCTACTCGACAAATTAATAATTCTCTCGCCCAGTTGATAAACATGGTTCGACAATAACGTGTTGTGTACTTAAGTGTTGTCATTGCTGCTTAATTTGAACAATAAAGCATTTGAGTTTTGGAGCAGAGATAATTATGACTTCCATACCTTAATTATTGGTACATACTTGTATGCAACCATAATCGATGCTACCTTTTAGGAGGATAGATTCTTGTACGGCTTTCAGGGGTTTTTTCGGTTGCCAATCACAAGATGTATCCAGATTCCTTGGATTTTCTTTTTGTTTTGTTTTTCAAGAAAATGGTGCAGAATGTTTTCATGCAGTTGTAACAACGTAGACCAATTTTCTTAATGTTTTGCACATGCGTTTTCGGTCGCACGATCGGTAATGGAAGAGCTTGGTACAGTAGCCCAGAGCACTTTGAACCTCAGTTTTCTTATTTTGAAAGTGCAGAAACCAAGGAAAGAGATAATAGAGAATCGATTTTCGTAAGATAGTTTTATTTTTACTTTTACTTAAAGGTGGTCACTGATACAGTTTTTGGTGGGGTGGGGTGGGGGTCACGGGTTTTTTGTAAAATCTAATTCAGATTTACCCAGTGCTGTGCCACTGTAGTTATGATTATTTATCGATAAACAAAGTCAGTGCTTGACCACAGAAAATGTTTAATTTTCGAATCATCATTTCCACCATAATAGCGATTGATATTCGTATTGTTTAATGACGGAGATCAAGGAAAGAAATCGATTTAATAAATTTTAGGATATTATAGCTGTTAGCCACCATGCTTTGATATTCTATAACCCATAATTACACATTCGCGGACGTATTTCGCAAACAAAAGCACTTTACTTCCTCTTACCACCTTTTCTTGCGCGATTTTTTCAGATGTTGAAAAACTGACCTATGTAGATGAAGAAGCACGTTTGGTTTTGTAATTATACCAAGAAAATCAAGCTATGTAAACCGTTCTCTCATCATTTTACTTCCTCCCACCCTAATTCATATAATTTAAAAAAACCACATTAAATTCCAAATCAGGCAATACGATTGTGTACAATGATTTACTGATCTAGCTATTTGGTTATCACGAGTCAAATTTCACTTGTGTTGCAGGGCAAAAAATGATGAAGATTTGGAGATTCTACTACATCAATAGCGATAGAACCAATACGACATATATTTTGAGGTTGATAGAACAGTAACCATCTTATGATACATATTTTCATTTCACTAGGATGTGAAAAAAATTTATCTCAGCGACCACAACGCACACCCTCATAGACGTCTCTAACTTCTAAAACAGGTGCTCGTATATGGCACAAATTTTTGAGATTTTTGGTTAAAGAAAATTTCATGAATAAAACAGCACATATAGTATATGTATACTCCACATTTTTTATTTCCCGTCATTATAGTTGTCGCAGATTAGGATCTTCATGTTGTGTTGGACCACCATGTTAATGGCTTTTCATTTTTTTTGCATGCGGGGTCTTTTTGGCAGGTTTTAAAATTCTCAGATGAAACTCTTTAAATTTTGGAATAAAAGCTGGACTATATCTATACCAGATGTCTTCTGATCATGTCTTTTAAAGGATATCTTCAGCACTTTTAAAATTGTTATGAAAAGATGGTTTCTTATCACAAAAGGGGGCTGGCTTTCTCTGCAAATCGCACAGCATGAATTACCACACACTTTTTATGGACGTGTAATGAAAAGCAACCTACATACAGGCTTGTACTAATTGCCGTTCCTAAGGATACGCTCGCTTACTGTAGAATGTTTAGAAATGCGCGACCAACAATATAATGGTTTACTATGCAGAAACTTACTTCAACTTGACTTAAGGCCTCAGACGTAATTCTCAAGTTACGAGTAAATGGTTTGAAATAGCTGTACTCGTGAATAAATACCAGTCATGTACCACAGAAACTCCCCTTGTGTCTCATTAGTGTGTTTTTTGTTTTTGAACTTGAAAGATTTGAAAAGTTAGTTGGCGCGAATTTCATGAGAACTTCGTAGATGATATACTTTCACTGTCAAGCACCAGTTCAGGTTTTTTCACAATTTGAAGCGAAGCTAATGTGTTGGTGGCATTATTAGAAAAACGAATTTTTAGTAGCAATACGGTTATCAACTTTCTTCCCAAAAATGGTTTAATATGCCATGGTACGCGGTGAAAGATGGACCATCTGTTTTTTTCATCCTTTGCTATTTCACATTCTTGAAATAGGATTTTTTCGAGATTAGCGACTAACATCTGTTTCTTTGTTCTTTGATTCAAATCGGATAATGTTTCGTTTAAATACTGCTAATAAACAATCTTGGGTTGCCGCAAAGGATATTCTACTATTTGTTACCTTAGAATTTTGGTAAACCTTCCATGTAAAAGCCCAAAGTTCTCTTTATTACCTTCTCGACGAAGGTAACGTATCAAGATTTATACTGAAGTAATCACTTCAAAATATTTTCTGAAGAAAAACACGTGAAATTGTCACCCAGAACCGGGTTAAAAAACAATACTTTAGATTTCCATTATCATCTACGCTATTAACTTTGATTTCGGTGCGACATTCTGGTCAGCGTTTTTGTAGCCCAATCTACTACTTTTTAAATTATTTCAAATTTATTCCCTTGTTATTATTTTTCAAAAAATTGCTTCAAATTTTAGTACTTAATGTTGACCTTATTTTTGTAAGGGCCACTTTCGTAAGAAGTCGTTGTGGCGTAAGTTTTTGTTTACCAGAAGATGGAAACGTCATTAAATTCAGTTTGTTTATACTGTGTTGCTGCTTTTAATCATTCTCCAGTCTCAATTGATTATGTTTTCTGATACTGGTACTGATATTTGTATTATGTATTCATATATATATAATATATATGGGTATAATACTGATATCCACATATGGCCATTATATGTGTATATATATATCATGATAAAATTTTATATAGCATTGATAAAAGGTCATGAAGGGTAATCACAACCTTTTTCTTAACACACGGGGAGCGTGCGCTACCCGAGCAAAGACTCCTTGTATGAAGCATAGTAAAACAGGTTATATAATAACAATAAATTATAATATGGAATGCAGGAAAATATATATTCACTTACTGTGACATAACATTTGACTAACTAGCTCAGAATTTTAAAAAACGAAGTAAAATGATTACCATAACTTTGCCCCCTTGCTATTTTTGAGGACTGGTAATGTATGGATGTATGGATTGTGGTACTAGAACAGAATATTTGTACAGCTACCCATAGATTCAAGCTGATTATGTTACACCAACGAATGCTCTATGTAGTAAGTTAAGTTATTTCGTCTCGTACACTCAGCTTCATTCGCTGTTTACACAAGAGAATGGTTGTAAATGTGAAAAGCGAAACATAAGTTAACTCCCCACAATTTTCAATGTTTAAATTTCCATTTTTTTAAATTAAAAATTGAGACATTTGACTGATTTCTGAACTTTTTTTGCTAAAAACTAATATGCCAGTTGTTAGATACTACAGAAGTAAAAAAATATTGAATATTTAAAAAATTTATTTGAATTTTGTTTACAAGATTTGGATGACAACAACAGCAATGGCTTAAGTAGTTATCGAGACCGTGAGTGTTGTTTAAACGTACTATGCTTCTTTGGTCTAAACAGAAGTAGCTGTGCATTACTGTGATAATAATTTTTAAATTAATTTTTGTAGTCATTGCAGGTCAAATTTTGCGGAAATTGTGATATAAAGATTCTTTGGGTTATTGTGCAAAAAGACGATCATCAAAATGATTGTGACCACGGTTTTTGTTAATTTCTTTTCTGCATATTGTTCACAAAGACGCCTTTCTCACATTTAACTTGTTTGATACGCTTTTATTGATCTTATCATAGCATCATAAAATCCTGAACAGCTGGAAAATAAAAGCTGATAGTTTGAAAATTATTATTAAACCTTATTGTAAGCTAGCGACGTTGAACTCTTGAATGAAAGCTGTTGTATATCAGTTGCACTTTAGGTAAACATATGAAAGACAATGCCATTTACAAATCGAGGTCAAAACACAGGTGGGGTTATGGAGTAATTATTCGATTGCGAACGGCCATACCACCTATAAAGGGATTTTGCTGGCCGTTTCTTTAACAGTCGAATGCAATAGCCTAACTGAGTATCTTTGTTGGTTCAAGTCCAATGTACACTTTTGCCGAATGAGTGAAATTGAAACTAAAGCTACACAAAGACGGAAAGAGAATGGAATGTGGGACTTTGTTGGTCGTTGGATAGGTAAAATGATTTTTTCCGCGGACTTCCTATAGTAGAGGACGGCAAAGAACTGTTAAATTGCCTTGTCTTATCAGATAAATTGTGCCATTGGTATATTTTCAGGCAACCTCCGGTTTTTTGGAAGGAGTTAGAGAAGGTCCAGTTTTTATTTGAAGACCCGTGGAGAGAAATAAACTTTTATTTCAAGTAATGCTAAAATAGGACAGTACTGGTACTGCGGTAAAACTAAAACATAAAGGAATATTTTACCATGTTAGGAAAGGTCGAGATCAGATTCTGTCAGGGTCACTCTGTATAGATGTCATGCCGTTAAAGTCCCATTTTTTAGCCGAAAGTTTATGTCAACAGTAAATATGGAGTGTAGAGAGTTATTTTATATTGAGCTTTTGCTTTACACACGATCGATGAGATAATCGATTAAGATTAAAGCAGTTTTCTGCAGTGGATTACATGAGCAATACATTAGATAAAGTTAAGACAGCAGGAATTTTGTTAGTAGTCAACCTAACACCAAAGGAGATTATACATAAAAATTAAACAAATAAAGTTTTACTAATAGAATGATAATATCGATGGTTTTTACCGGCAGCCATTGCTCTACCGCCATAGTTGATCTTGTTAATTGAAGAGGTTTTAAGACAGAACTGAAGCAATCAAAACTATTCGAAAGCAGCTCTTCATTTCTTTGAGTTTTAACTCCATTTAAAAGATGTTATTATGTAACGAATCGCTGTGATCTTTTTCTGTGGGGTAGATCCACATGTAGATATCCGTGTAGTAAGATAGGAAGACCATTGTGGGTGGGAACAGTCACCGAATTTATATGCCACAATGGAGGCGTATATTCTTTTTCTCTCTTTTTTTCTAGCTAACTGTCTGTAGAGTTAATATATTCTCTAATGTTCATTAATACCTCATTCATGGGACATCAAATGAAAGCCCTACTAAGCCATTTGCTAGCAATGGGTCACTCGAGACAGAAAGTGGGCCAGGGGAATTTCAGCCTACATCAAGATTGATGGTTAGCTTCTTGAGTTTTTTAACTCAGCATGAATAAAATGAACAATTTGGAATCAACGCATATGTATATGCATATCTCTGTATTGGTCTCAAGATCTGCAGATGACTATTAATGCGAGACTACTCCACAAAAATGTATTCAAAAGTTTGGGGATATGCATTATATGTATGCCTCTATAGCATCATAATTTGACTGAAATATGAATATAAGTCTTTCGTATACACCTGTCGTACTAAGTATATATTTGTCTTTTAGGAGATAGAGAAATTTAAGAAATCAAAAGCATAGTTATTTTTTGGTTGTTAGGAAACATGCATTTTCTTTCAGAATGAAAATTTAATTTCGTACTTTTTTGCTATATGAAACCAGAATTCTTTTACCTTTTTTATCTGTTTTTGAGGGGGAGGATAGAAGATTTTATCGATCTTCTTTGACCTGTTTAGAAGGTTTGACAATATTTAAACAATTTATTAATCCGTAGTTGACGAAAGTCGTGAATGTTCAACAACAGTCTTTATTCATCACGTTGGCTAGTAATTGGTTCGCGTGGATATTCTGTATCTTAAACCTTAGTTAAAGAGTGCCAGAATCTTGAGGTTTACTTTGCAATATTTTTGACCAATTTTGCCATCTTCACCTCTAAGTAAACGAAAAGCAGTTTTCTAAAAATATTTTGTGAAAAATGCCGTGGTTTATGATAAACCTATTTGAGTTAAAATCTTAAGAGCGAGGAAACGTTAGAGTCACCCTGTTTGCCAATGGTTGTAAAAACCATTAGCATAGAAACGTTTACACGTTATTGGTATGGCAGAGTGAAATCATATTGAGGTTCTAATATCTGATTAATCGATCTGGTAAAAAAAAAGAGGAACCAGCTGAGTAAGCTCTGTAGAGAAACGTCAAGAGGGCAATATCTTAAAGTCACTGAAGAGGGGAAGACAGTTTAGGTCTGGCCGTAAATGAGACACAATTGTAAAGTTGGTGGGAGACGTTAGATAAGACATATTTGGACAGCCAGAAATAGGGAACACATCACTAACATAGATCCCAGGGGTGTACTTATGAACTGGCGACACTTTCTTATTAGGAGGAAGACAACTAGGAACGAGAGAGCGATAATGTGAGGAAATGCAGAACAAAAATAGAAATCGGAGAAGGATTTTTTGTTCCAAAACCTCGTGGTGTTACTGGAGCCCACACTACAGAGTTTACTTCTTGGGTGGCCTGATAGCTCGTTAAGGGTCTGTTGATCTTAAGGCTGAACAATTCTGTTGCACAAGGTATCTTCAACGTTGTTTCCAGTCCCATTTGCAGCAGTGAATATAATTATTTTTCACGGTACATCATGTATTTGTTTTTGTTTAATGTTCACTACTGCTGATGGGGAGCATCAGACGTCACCAGCCTGGCTGCCCTGCATATATCTGATGAGAGAAAATGGGTTACAAAGTTTGGTTGATGCCTCACCCATCTCAGACTTTTCTCATTGAAATACCATTTGTAGGTAATTCCAAGTTAAAAGTTAAGAAATGATAAATCTGCCAGCTAAGACTTGGAGAGCTGATGGTCTTCCGCTGGTCTGAGACAAAAGCATTTACCACCAACCGCAATTTGGTATGTTAAGACCCCGACGTATATCTGTTAATTAGGACCATTTGGGACAACAACCAATTTTCCACTTTTTCTGGAACTATAAGAAATGGTTACAGTATTAAATATGTTGCTCTTTTTTTTCTACACTTACCTCACCTTACTTCTTTTGTTAACTTAAGACTTCCTATATTAGGGCTAGTAGTAGGACGGTTAGATGGGACGATAATGGAGAAAGAGTGGAATGCCAGGAGTTCTCGGTCCCCATTAATTTGCCATGTCTTCCTCAAAGGTGATGTTGCTGGTTAATGAAATAATACCGACTTTATATTTGTCTACAACAGTCATGGATGCGGCATTTACACGGCTAATATTGCGAAGTTTATAATGAATTAGTGACGAAAAAGAGCATCCTGTCCAACAAAGACACTTGATGAAGTTTATAAATTATTTAAAAACTTATAGATAACAGAGGTGATGATAATAGCAGTGTGGCGGTACAACGACGCATGAAGCATTTGATCTTGCCAAAAATTGAAAGTACAAGATATTTAAGTTTGTTAGAAGTGAAATGGTAATTTTGGATAAATATGAAATCAGAATTAGCTGATTTTGTAAACACGTTAACGTCAGAGATTGTACCAAGAGAATTGAGGTTATAATTACAGGGCATGTTGATCTGGGCTTTAATTTCTAATACAGGCAAAGGCTGTTTCTGATCATAGTTGTGAAATAAATTTTTGGTGCTATTCAAGTAAAAGGATTGACTAGAAAACGGTTGTAGGACTTGGCCGGTAGTATAAGCTGCAGGGTGGAAGAAATGGTTAATTGACTGATGATTTTCTTATTCCAGTTACGTATGCTCAGGCACAGTATTTTCATGCAATGTTGGTGAAAAAATAAAAATCCCCGGATTAGATTAGACAAGGAGGTCCATCATCAATGGAACACACACAGATAGATGTATAGATAGATAGATAGATAGATAGATAGATACATACATACATACATACATACATACATACATACATACATACATACATACATACATAGATAGACAGATGGATAGATAGATAGACAGAGAGACAGATAGATAGATGGATAGATAGATGGATAGATTTGAATATAAATGACGTTTTCTTTTAGGATATGAAACTCAGCGTTTTTACAAAGCTGTAGGGGTTTTTGTATTTCTTAAATGCTTGATTTAGCGCGTGCAGTGCTTATTTGAAATATCAACTTCCACAGGGGTGCTGGATAAAACACTGAATCCTCAACGCTAAAGAAAAACTTCTAGTAACAAAGTAACGAAATAGAATGATTAGAAGCGAAAATATTCAGAGGACCTCTAGGTCTTCTTTATGATTTTATGATACTGTTAATGTCACTAGGTCTACGTTTATTTCTTATTCAATAGCTCAATGAGTTACTTCTTCACTGTTAGATAAAGAGCTGAAGGAGTTCTCCGAACTTTCCATGTCTTTGAAAACTTCAATTTGCGCCTTCAAAAGATCTTTCACTGCTTCACATTGCCCCCTTACTTCAAAGCAGTGAATTAAAGTCATCTTCACTCCTCCCTAAAGCACACAACATTTGAATGACTATGTAATAAGGTATTTAGAGAAGAACCCCTGAACAATTTGCTTTCGAGGAAGTACTTTCAAATTTCTGCCCTTTGGCTTGGCGTGTATACCTTCTTCAGCTAACCACTCATGGTAACGTTCAGTAGAAAAAGACTTAAACAGTTTATTCCAGGATGCGTTTTGAGCTTGTTTTAACTTGGTGCAGCCACTAGTAATTATAACTTGATCAATTTTTGCTTTTTCCGATGACTTGCAACACTGCTTTCCATACGGCACTCAAAATAATCCTAGGCTAATTGTCTCTTTTCGAAGGAAGATGTTCCCAAAACCGTTTTGACAAACTCCCGAGTCAGTCCAGTGTTCATCCAGCCACTTTGCGTTGACGCAACAACATTTCGATCTATACTGCACATTTAAAGCCTTTGACCCTCGCTTCGCTCCTTTAAATACTATGAAGGGTTACAATTTAGTGCCATCGGATTTGGTAGTTAAGGACACGTAGACCCACGCTTTTTTGGCCCTGTTGATTTCATTGTTACAGTTCGTGCACCTCTTTTCTCAAATGTCAAGTGAGAAACCATATTAACCCAAACCGCAGTTTCTTCCATTGTTATGATATTAGCTGGAGCATAGCTGAATTCAGTAGCTAGACGGCGGTTGTACAGAATGTAAGAAATTAGTTTATCAATCAGCTTTGCGGGGTCCTTCTGTGAAACCGTAGTCTCAAAGTTGGCCCATCTCGTCCCATAAACTTTTGATCCAGCGCTTGTTACGATGGAAACACCCATGTACACCAGTTGTTTCGTTTCTCTAAAAAGTTCTTGGTACAGAGTAAAAGCTTTCTTCATTATGTGTTTTCGCAAAATTCGAAGGTACTTGTACCTTCTGTGATAAACCGATTCTGCAAGAGATTCTTCCATCTGCTCATTTAGTGGTTTTGACTAGCACCATTGAACCGCTTTCGTTTTACTTTATTTGACTTCTTTAATGACAGTAATTCAGGTTTTTGTTTTCGCAATTCTCGAATCCTCATCACCATAACGCAAAACTTTTTGCTGGTTTCATGATTGCTTGTTGTTTCAGCAGCTGCTACGGCTTCCAATTTTTATTTGGTATCGTAACTTGGAATTTTACAGCCTTTATGCGATTGACTTTCTTCCATCATTTTTTTTAATTTACTTCACAGGTTCTTTTCACACACTACACTTACTTTACTCACTTTACAAAATCAAACAAATGTTCGGCCCACTGTATACTTTCGTTGTGCCCATTGTGAAAAAATTGATAAGAAAATTCGTTGCATGAAACTCTTGTTTTTCGTAATTCAGTCAATATTTGCTATAAAGGAATGAAGACCAGGTTTTAGACATTCTTTGAAATGAATTGAGTGCATGTACAGACGTGATTCAGAGAGTTATTTTGTTTGAAATGATTTGGTTTTAAAACTCGGGTTTATACCGCGTTAGTTCAGAAGCGGGAATTCGATCATTTTCATCACCAAGCACCAAGGCTAGAGCTACAAGTGACAAAATGTTTTACACATTAGATTTTGACACGGTAGTGCGTGGATACTACGTGTACAAAGAAAAATGGACTCGCTTATCATGTCAAAAGTTGAGTTGCATAAAGGAGACAAGGGCAGAGGCAGCAGAATATGATCGCAATGCCATTAATGTGTATTTGAACGAAAAGGAAGGAAAAGAATCTGGCTTGATTGGACACTACTTTTCATATATCAGAACTCTTGAATCAATTTCCTCAAGCAAACTCTGGAAACCAACTCACAGCAATCCTTTTTTGGAAAAGGAAAGAGAGGTTAGCCTTATTGCCCCAGCAAAACTCATGGCGATGACTTCCAATAAACAAAATGCTTTGACATTAGATAATGAACTTTAAATGATAATGGAGAAATACAGACATTTTGATGTTAAGTTTGAACTTGTTCACACTTTTAAAAAGGAAACTCTTTCGAATAAAGCCATCTTTTTCCCGCAATGAATTCGAATAAGTGCCGCTTTTGGTTTTGGACAGTTATTCAGTTTAGCGACCTGGATGGCGCTTATTTGAGAGGGACCCTATTATAACGTTTGATTTAAAGAGGGGCAATTATTTGAGGTTGGTCGTTAAATCGAACATTTACGGCAACTCCAACACCGTAACATGTCCCAATAATATGAGACCTCTGTGGGGTTTTTTTGCAGGAAGAATTGGGGAAAATAAGTACTGAATAAGCTGTGTGTGTAGAATATGTACAGGAAGAGTACAGCGATGATTGGCATTGCAGATACAGAGTTATGAATCAGTAATATAACCCGTGGGAACAATTCATACTACAATAAGCATTAAGTTAATGCCCCTGCCCTGCCTTGCCCATTTCCTGCAGCAAAAGATATTTTATTGTTTGCTGACAACAGGAAAAGTCATGTGGATATGGCATTAATTATTTATGTCTTAATTTGTCTTACGCTGATCTAACCTACACAAACTTTCATTGGCATAGCATTTGTAAGTACAGATGTTACGGTGGTAAGCATGTTTGCCAAAAAAATTTTTTTTGTTACTTAACACCCCCAAGTATTGTTAAACAGTGAGTCAGCAGAAAAAAACTTTGGCACAGGAATGTTTTGCTTTTTCCAGCTCGTTCAATTTCACAATACTGCGTATTTTCCAATCCATTTCTAATTAATCATATTGCTCGAGGAATAGGACCTTTAGGAACAACAGTTTAGGTTATAATAGATTACAGTTTCCCTGTATAAAGATAAGTACGAAATAGTTATTTAATTATAATTTGACAGGAGAAATTTCGCTTCAGAATCTGGTATTAAAAGGTCATGGACAATGAGTTCCGCAATGATGTTGCAGTCACGCACGTGCATGTTACAAGAAATGCTTATGCCGGCCCAGAGTTGTCGTTTTAGTAACCTTTTCAGGAATTGTTTTTCCAGTTCATCGGCGATTACGTGGCCACTGTACATCAACCGCCTTGCTCCGATTGATTTCTTCTAATCAGGCTCACTTTCACAAGTTAAAACACTTTTATTTGTTACTCGTGTGTCGTGATGCCCTCATGATGTTACGATTGAGGTCCTTGGCCTTGTGTGAGCATTTCCAGCATCTCCGTAATTAAGTACCGACGAAATGTAAACTTATAAAATTCTTTGTGTCAATTAGCATTAATTTGTTCCCTAAAATACTTTGCTTATTCATACAATATTTTTGACTATTTGCTATTTTTCTCTTCACGACTGCTTTACAACCGAAATCTTGAATGAAAGTAACTTCGAGATTCTCGTACTTATTTCTTAGCGGCACCCTTTTTCAGAGAATAACCGGAGAGCCTGTTTTCCTAAAAAAAATCCTTTTTTTGTAGTATTAATTGGTAGCCCTTCATTTTTCTTACCTGGACAGGTATCGTGATTTTCTTTGTCAAACCTCTTCATTCTGAGCCAGAATTACGGTGTCTTCGGCGTATCTAGTATTTGTTAAAACTCGACCATTGAGCTTTGAAAAGCTTTCAATTGAAATTTTTCTTATGATTATTTTAGATGCGAAATAAAATCAAACAAAGGGTAGAAAAACAACTAGATCTGAGGGTGAGCTTCTTGTACGGTTTGACCGTTCACTGAACGCACTGACCCCTAAGAATGTAGTTACTTGTTTCCAATAAAGATTTCAAGCACTCGGAGATATTTAATTCAATATTCAAACTTGCCCGGCCTTTTATAGGTTCTGCTCGTGTAAACTTTATACAGTCGTAGTCAATGAAACATCATACATGTTGTTCGTATTTTAAATTCCCATTAGTGAACTGACGTATGAAGAAATTGGATTTCCAGCACTTTTTTGTTTGTGAGAGCAGCTTTTCAAGTAGATGAGTAAGTTCTTTTTATCTGGTCAAGGGTTGAACGATCAGTGGCTTTGTGTTTTGTTACTAAAAATGAACAGTTGAGGGTAGAACTGAAAGATCAATAAATCCTATTTCTACGCATAAATGCTGTTCCTACGCATCCATAGGGGGTATCAGTCTTAACAGACCGACTATGTGCTGCTACACTTTTACTAACTTGCGCTATCAATCTTAACATATGGTACCTAGTTGTAGCTCCCATGCACTGATGTACTTGTTCATTTTTAGATCCATACTTTTTATCGCTTGTTTTTCTTAATTATATGTTCCCTATTTTGTGCGTTAGAATTCGGAAGATTATCCTTGTGGGATGACCCATAAAACCTACTACCCAATTATTACTTAATTGTGAAAGATCACTCACATTTGCAATGGAATAAAAATTAATTTGTTTATCTACTTCGGAATGTGCGAGCACTGTTCCATGTGCTGTAGTTTGAAAAGAACAAAATATGTCACTGAACAAGAAAGGACGAATGAAATAGGGTATCTAAAATTAAAACCCGCTGATTCTATTTAAGAAAATTTGGTAAGCCAACTAAATAACTAGTTTAGCGCTCCAGACATTTGATTCCATCAATTTATATGGATTTCAATCACATTAGACCTTAAAGAATAAATTTCCGGTGTGGTTTTCATTGCAGGAAGATAGACAAAGTGATACTTCAAATCCGCTAAAACCAGCTGTTGACAACAGCTGTTACTGGGTGGTTGCGCTCTCTGAGCCCTGTCGCGTGGTTAAATCTTCTTATGATTTTTATCGGGTTTTGTTTAACAGTCCTTTCAACTCTTTAGTTTAATATTTAATATTTTTTTCTAACAATGCCAAGATTTGGGAGCCTTGTAAATGACTATGTATCCAAGGTGAGAATTTTTTTTATTTGAAAAAAATGTCATACCAGCAAAGTATTTTGTGAGTGCATTTTGGTCTTGGTATCGTCACTGCAGCTCGGCTCCCATTTGAAGAAAACATTTTTTTGAATATGACAACGGTTAGTATAAAAAATATTTATAAAAACTGAGATAAAAAACCCTAAAACGTAGAACTTAACCAAATAAGTTATTAAGTGCAAAGAGAATATTTATTTTTACTTGTTTTTTCCACTTTACTTGGTTCTGACAGTCGTTTGTTGACCAAGGATTACTAAGGATTTATTATGTAAACACTGGTTACTATTTTCAGGATATTTTCCCCTCCAAATTCTTTTTCCGCGTTTTCAAGTTGCAATTGAATTGGGCTTTTCCAACAAAAGTTGAAAATACCAATCGATATAGATTTGAAGTCAAATGTTTGCCATGATGTTTGGAAACTTGCAAGAAAGCCCTTGCTTAGAAGTCAATATTGTTTACTTTAGCACCCTCTGATTTGAAAAACCAAGTGAACTATGCCATCTGCAGAATGTTAGGCTGAAAATCGTTTTGCAGGCGTTTTGCAGAACCAAAGTTGTTCTCATGGCTTCATCCTTCCATGAAGGTTGTCCTGGAACATTATTCAAATTGTATATTCTCAAATTCCTCTCACTAGGGCCGAAATGATCGTTTGTACAAATGTCGGGCATCATTAAATGCAACCATGTGCCCAAGACCATCTCGCTATCTTCAACCACTTCAAATTTTACTTTGTGAGCATAGCGATTTTATTGCCATTTCAGAAGGCCAGTGAAACATGATGAAATCAAGGTCGACGTGCCAAAAATGCTGTAACAAAGGCAAGATTCTCTTGAGTAGCTACTTTGAGGTCAATGTGAAACAGTTCTTATTTGTCTGCCAGTCTCCCTCTTTCCCCTCACCTCTCTCTTTCTCTCTTTCTCTTTCTCTTTTTCTTCCTCCCTCCCTCTCTCTCTCTCTCTCTCTCTCTCTCTCTCTGTCTCTGTCTCTCTCTCTCTGTCTCTCTTTTTGTCTTTTTCTTCCTCCCCTCTCTCTCTCTCTCTCTTTCTTTCTTTCTCTTTTTCTTCCTACCTCCCCCCTCCCCCTCCCCCCGAAGATTCTGTTCCACACAAATGACTTTTTTTCTGTGGCTCGCCCACTTTTCTAATCGCTTCTGTGTCAATAATTGCAAAGACTTCGTATCGTGTTTTCCTCCTGTGTCTGAAATCGTTTCAGGTCTTGCGCTACGTCTAGACGAATGTCAGTCACTTTTACAGTTTCCCTTTGTGTTTAATTCTCAAGTATTGTTGCTTTATCGAGGGTTTACTGTTAGCACCACAGCTGTTATTGTTGTTCTACTGGCTTCTATTGTGCTTGCTCACCTTGCAAATATGTGAGTCCACTGTGAACCATTACCTTGTAAATAGAATGAATTGACTCCTTTTCTTTTTTTTCTCTGACATTATTTTTCTGGGATGACGTAACAACAGACGCTTTGCCTTGTGTGAAATGTAAGTGCTACTACCACCATGTAAAAATGTTCAGAATAAAGAAAAAAGGTGGAAACACTTGGATTTATTCTTTGTTATGAAAGTCTTAAGATTTATGCATAGTATGCCTATTCCACATGCAGTTCTTTCGGATAACGTTTGGATTACGTTCGTCACACCTGCATAATACCAATTGCCGTTTCCAATGTTGTTTGTTCTTGTGAACCCTGTAGTGTTCTTTCTGACTTATTTTTATGAAGTCTCTTGCCTCTTGCTTTACTTATTTTTGTTAAGTCATTTTGACTATTTAGATTTGACAAAGAGATATCAAATTTTCCTCAGAAGCTGAGCTTTACTTTCATACTTGAAACTGAACCAATTTTCAACGTTATAAAGGTCGTTATAAAGGTCATACTTTTCACGTTATGATAATTCGATTTTAGATAACATTGTCGGAACCAAGCATTGCCTGGAATTTGGCCCCTGTGGCTTTAGTGCTGGTGATAAAAAGAACAACAAGGGGAAGGGGGTTTACTCAAGCTCATTGAATGATTTTGCCTTTTGGGTTTCTACAGCTTTAACATTAAAATGTTTTGTAAGATTTACCTGAGTTTTTACGACGTTTTAAAACCATTTTAAAGGTTCTTGCTTATTTCTCCACGTCTCAAGCTTTTTAACCAGGTCACTGATCATTTGTGTCCCGAAGTACGAACTGAGACATACCTAGCATATTTATACAGTATGATACATCCTGCTTTCTTTCTATTGATTCTTTTTAACTAAATCTTTTGATTGTATTCCTAATATTATACATCGGATTGTATCTTTGGCCTTGCAATTAGCCTTCTTATATTTCCTTGGCGCTTTGTCAGACTTTAACAACTGGTGGAGAGCTATTCTTGTGATTTGTTTGGATATAATTATTAATTCAACTTGAAGATTGAGTGTCCTACCGCAAATTTTACAAGGGATTGCCCATGTAATTTACAAACATACAACACACCAAAGGATATCTCGACTCTAGAAGATTTATACTCCAAAAGAATACAGCCGCATTTGTGGAATATGATAACGAAAATATTATGGTAGTCAGGAACTTTTCCTGTTTTCTGTGGTGAAAAAATTGTAGAGGATCATATGATGTTGAGTGGATCTTGTCGTAATCTTTCTGTACTTGCAGTATTTAATTGCTGAAGAAGTTGTCATTGTATTTGGCGCTGTTATTCAATGTTTGATTGGAAAATACATGATTTGTAAGGTAAGAAAAATTTACCTTCTGTGGGTTTTTTTTGGCTAGAAGAAAAATAAAATAACAAACTATGGTACAGAGGCAATAAATGATAATTGTGAAATCTGTCTTTGATTTTATGTGAATAAAACGCAGATTAAGTTTTGTACTTTGTTTGTGGAGTAGTGTTCGTTTGTTGTAAACATTTTCTCAGATAAATCAATTTTTCGTATCGTTCCTAACTGTCTTTTTACATTATTTAGAACTTTTATCCACAATAATCAGTATGAATATGTTAAAGTGTTTTACCAACTTATATTCAGTAACTTGATTTTTGATGTACAATACCAAGCATAACATTATTAGTGAAAGAAGAACCATAAATGTTCTCACTTTTAAATATATTTGAAGCAAACAACGGAAATGTAATTTGAATGGAGTCAGCCGTCGACATAGATTTCTAAAATTATGGCGCTCTTTTCATTATTAAAAAAGAGATAAGCCTGCTAACAGATGGGTCTTAGTATACTCTTGTGAAAGTTTGCTGTTGTCAACAACGATAAAAAAGGATATGTTCATGCAGAATGACTGGATCATTCCTTACTTTTCATATTCATGACCAGTTACTTAATACTAATTATGCATTCAGCTCTTGGCCGTGACTTGAATCCTATACAGCTCACGCAGATAGTAACATGCTTTGAAGAATTATTTCTTAGTTCAGTTAGAGGGAGGTCCAGCAAACCTTGCCATTTCTAAAGGTATGCTTTGATGAAAATTGTCTTTCAAACTCGAATGTGCATTAAAATGACTGATTTGTGTGTTGTTGTTTTTTTACTTATTGTGGTTGCTTAAGATAAGTAGTTTTTGTGAGGCATGTGAGTGACACTTGACAGACTACCAGAATGGCTTCGCTTTCACTTGTGAAATCCATGTACGACACAGTCTTGACTCGTAATCGAAAAGAAGGGAATTTACATAGTTCTGCTGCTTATTATGAAATCTCTCTTGTTACGTTACCTACCATATAACGCAAAAATTTATTTTATTTTTTTATAAGAAAACGATGCTACGTAGATGGCTTCCCTTTCTATCCATTAGCGAGTGAAAAAACAAGAAGTGTGTATGTATATATGGTTAAATTTAAATGATTGACTGGCCAATTATAATCAATGCTGTTTCAGTAGGTATAGTATACAATTGCTTTTGTTAACTCTTCTTTCCTCTTGCCTATTTCTCGAATGTTTGTGATCTTTCTTCAGCTGTTGCTTTGGTATTGTTCTTGAGAGTGCTAGGGGTGCAATGGTAGTGGAAACTTTTCAAGTAAAAGCACAGTGGTTGATTATCGTGACTAATCTTTGCAGCAGTATTATTTTGTGGATATCAGTGATGGTATTGTTTATTGATTACCGGATTTTTGTAAATATATGAAAATATTATCAAATATTTAATATATGCAAATATTATCCAATCTGTGAATATCGTCCATATTTTCCTTATTATCCCGAGTCTGATTCGATGCGGAAAGGGATTACATTAATCATGCCATTTCGAATCTCACGGGAGACGATATATTTGCTTTAAGTATATTCGCCTATCATAGTTTACTGTTTCAGCTGCATATCTGATGACAGTCGTCAGAGGCGTTGTTTGTCAGGAATTTAAGTTTCTCGTGGATTTTATTTGGTATGTACCATTGTAATATAGGTTTCCCATGACAATCAAATACTCGAATTTATCTTCTTGATTACAAGCTGCTTTTTCCCAATTTTCTAGGACACAACACTAAAAATTCGAGGCCCTGTATCTGCTCGAGTTCTAACCTGACGATTCATACAACTATCCCAATGCCAATTTTCATTCTCAAAAGCTGCAGACTTGAATAGAAAAAGATTATAGCAAGCTATGCTTAACTGCAGGCGGCTTCCGTTAAACATTGCTTGATCTTTTCAAAGTTATCATTGACACAAATTTTACACATAACCGGAAACTATGCTTTCTCATACATTCCAAGACAATGACCATTTTCTTTAAGAAATGGCATGGTTAAAAGCAGGCCTCTTAATCATTTCAGAAATAAAATGACAGAATTTTGTAAGAGGTTTTGCTGTACTTGTGTAATCATTGTTTATTTACTTACTTTATCATCTTCGCTTTGGTTTAAGCATAAGACGCCAAAAATCTCCTGGAGCCATCTTTTTCGTGACCGAACGTTCTTTTTTGGTTCCAGGTCTTGCCAAGTGCTTTTGCCATCCTTTCAACCATTCTCTTTGAAGACATATTACCTAGTTTTTCCGATATGGTTAAAAATTAATAATGGAATACTGAAGAGAATTGAAATTATTTTTATTTGATTATTTTATATGATAGTTTTCGCATTTGACAGGCCTGATTGGTAAAGTGATAGTATGAGCGTATATATTGAAACATTGCAGATCCCTAATATTGCTGCAAGTGCTCAGATTTCAGCACTTTTGGGCACCGCATCAATCTTGCGCCGTGTTCTGCGCCTCTGAGGTCCTGGTCCGGACTTNAACGAGCAGTGTTTCTAAAACGGAGTGGCGACATCGTTAATGCAATATGTGCACTGTAAAAACCACCCACTCAGTCTACAAATGTTTGGTTTCGATTGTTAGCTTTGCGAATAAATGGACGCATCATTAGCAAATGTCATCAATCAATGATAAAATTTGTGGAGAAGTACCTGTCATTTTTGTTGTCTCACACCTTTTTCAACGCCAACTGACAGGAACAATACGCAGTTACAATTATTCAAGTGAGGCAGCTACCGTAATTTGGAGGGAAATTTCACTTAGGGGCACGATTTAGTGTTCGTTGTTCGGGTTACGGGGGGATCGTTATTCGGAGGGACGCTTTAATGAATTATTCATGGAAAAAGTTGCGGGCATAGAAAATCGCTCGTTATAGAGAGGGAACCGCTATTTGGGGGGATCGCTATTGGGAGGGAGTACTGTACATGAGAAAGGATGAGACACGTGCTTCGTAAAGTAGTTACAAATTTGTAGATAGCAGGCATTCTTTAAGTTCTTCACTAGCTTAATGGTTTTACACAGCAGAATGTGTTCCGGAGTTTGTCTTTCACCGCATGTCGAAAATGCAGCTATAAGTGTATGGAGGCTTACACAATGTGTGGAACAAAAGTAACGTCAGCTTTTAAACAGTACGATTTCAGGAAGCCATACTTTGTATTATGGCGGATAAAACCCCATTTTTAAGCTTCAAAGCAATGCCCAAAAATCTAGGGTCGCATTTTAGGCCAGGTAGCTGCAATAATTGACCCCAAACTACTACACAAAACGCCGATAGCTTGGCACCATGTATAACCCAGACTCTACTCAAAAGACTTTTACAATTTTGCTCAGCTCTGTCATTTAAGAAAACTTTCAGCGATAAATACTAATGGAAAAACCCAGTTGCGCCCATTCATTAAACTTGTTCACACCTGGTATTTTTATTTCCTGGTTTGCGCCCTGTAGCATACTCTGAATACAAATGGTTTTACTGATAATACGTTAAGCAATAACATTTTGAATGCAGGATTATTTGCATTATAATATCACCATTTTAGTGGTATGACGTTCACTAACCTTAACCTTGCAAACTTTTCGAACAATAAGTTGTTTTGTAATTTGATGGTGGCCTCATAGTACAGACCTGGCTTGAAAACATGAAAATGAATAAATTTTTGGCCAAGTCACATCTGATCACCAAAGATATGAATCATTTTATATGAAATTCCATTGAAATTTTTATTTAGTATCCCAGCATCTCAGATGTGACTCATTTTAATTTTGTATACAGGTGATACTTCTAAGAAGTTAATCACTAGCATACTTGAACGTGACAACTCACTCAGTCCGAAGGCTAAAACCATTTTGAGTGAATGACGAAATGACAGACTTCAGACATTGGCGAATTCATATTTTCCTTCTGTCTTGAATTTCAAACTAAAGTTGATCGTAGAATTTGAACTGCATCTTTGCACTCGGGTAATTCTAAATTACATAGGAAAATTTGAGGAAAAGTCGGGGATTAGCATATATCAAATGAAGATGTCAACTCATATCAATTCGAACCGGAGAATGATCACAGTCGCATGGACATCACTTTCACTTTGACGTGACCCCTGCGCATTCGTCACGTACCCCGTCGTCTTTTAAGGAAATTGGCCAAAAATATATTTGTGAGGGCACGTTGAAGATAAGCTGCGATCAGCATACTTGATGCCACAATTTGCCGTAGCATAAAAAATTCCCCACCAAATAATATGCAGCAGATGTCAGTGGTTACTGGTAAAAGACATTTGTAATTGTGAGGACAAAAGTCATGATCTGAATCTTTCTTCTTGGCTCAAGACAGCCAAATGCCATGATGTTGAGCCCATTTTTCTGTAATTTCTATGGAGTAGTGACCTCTTCTTCACTTTCATTGTACTGCCGCCCTACATAGCAGAGGGGTAAGCTACGAGCTACCTGCTACCTTTCCGTTCCTGTTGAATGTAAGATGCCGTAAAATCTTTGTATTTTATCTGTCTTCTTGGTTTGCACGTGTCTCCGTTAAGCCTCTCTCTGATATTAGTCTCCGTTATTTGTCGTTTTAATATTGTTATTAAACAGCGTTGTTCAGTCAGTAGAATGGAATTAGTATTGTTCTTATAACCATGCAGATACAGAATATAACATCACCATCTAGCTTTTGTCGTCGGGGTAACGCTGGCTAAAACCAAGAGTTTTTACACAACCTCATCACAGGTAAATTTTGCCAAACTAATTTGATTGTGAAGCACCTGATATATTTTTTCGCTTTCAGGGATTCCATTGCTCGTTTTGTTGAGGTGTAAAGCAGTTGTCAGTGTTATGTTGTCTGGTTGTGAACTTTTGTATTTGTTTGCAATTCACCTTCACAAATGTATACTAGACTTAAGTTGGCTTGGTAATTGTGGGTTACACAGAAATTTGCCTACTGAACTTTACAAAAATATGTTTACTGTTACCTAATGACCATTTGCTTTATATATCGTCAGCTAAACAAATTTGTTTAGCTGACGATTGTGAAAACATGAAACTGACAGTTCTGAACTACGTTTTGTTGATATTTTTGTCGTTCAACATACATATATTATATAATCAGAAATACGAGTAAGAAAAACTCTAACTTTACAGTACTCAGAGTTTCATGTCTTTCACAATCTTCAGCTGTATACAGCTTCAGCTCCTACGATTTAATGTGGTAGAGCACTGTTGCTGATGAGATTTCATATTCATTTGTTAATACATACAATATATATATATATATATATATATATTATGAGTTGTTTGGGGGTTTTTTGTAACAAGTTATCCTATTACCAATTAACATATCACTCATTAGTTTTCACCTCTCTGTTTGTTATGTTTCACTACTTTTTTATACGTATAGGGGGCTACTATTAAATCATTTATGCTCAACAAGTTGTACTAAGTAAGGCTTTGAACTAAGCTGAAATGTCTGCAACAATGACTTTTTTTTTGTTTTAGTGTCCATATATATATATATATATATATATATATATATATATATATATATATATATAAATATACAGTATAAGAGGACTCATTGGTAGAACAGTTTTTAATATGTATATTTTGTAAATATGTATATAGAACTGAAATGATTATCCTGTATAANGCAACAATGACTTTTTTTTTTTTTAGTGTCTATATATATATATATATATATATATATATATATATATATATATATATATATAAATATACAGTATAAGAGGACTCATTGGTAGAACAGTTTTTAATATGTATATTTTGTAAATATGTATATAGAACTGAAATGATTATCCTGTATAAAGATTATCAATAATAATAATAATAATAATAATAATAATAAGAGTGTAAGACTGAGAGCCAAAGATGGTATCGGCTAATTGAATGACCATGAGGAAGTGACACATTATATATATATAATGTGAAAGAAAGGTATTGACCCATATCAGCCTTTGGTGGGATCTGTTAACGTTTCTTTCATTTACCTTTAGCTGTTTTTCAACTGGTTGGCATCATACCGCAATATGAAACCGTTCCCTGTAGCGAAGACCATTGAAATATCTCGTTTAATTTTCGCGTGATTTTTTTCCGCGTAATAATATTTTATGTATTTCTTATTTGATTGGTGCGATGTCAGTTCTGATATAAACACACAGATATAGTATAAAGACTAAATGAGAGGTCATGAGCTAATTCAAATTTTTGTTTTAGTTATTTGTAGTGGTCATGTGGTGCAAAACAGGGATGATGACTTCATTACAATAACTAGTACTAACTGCCATGCTGTGCAAACCAGTTCAAAATTATCCAATAGTTAACCGAGCAACTGGAAAAACACTGTGTTTGATTACATTTTTAACATTCTTAAAATTTCTCATTATTGAATTGATATTAAATAGCTCAGAATCTCGGAACATGTTAGCTGATTAAATAGGTAAATAGTATTAAGTTCGTGTCGGTGTCTTGAAAACAAAAGAGAGTTTTTCTTACTTCAAAGAAGTTTCTTTCAAGTTGCAAAAAGAAGGGAGGTTTGGGAGGGAAGTGGCGATAATGGGAAAAAGTGATATTACTTGATACATAGCAATTGTACTTATCATTAACTGATCAAGTCAACTATGGTTTATGTAAAAAAAATTTCTTTGCCCACCAAAATCTCCTCGTAGGTTTAAGAACTTATTTGTGTTTTGATTTTGAAGAATTGTGTTTCCTAACTATTAACTTTGCAAATGGGAAGAAAATTCACTACAAATTTCGTCTGGATTTGGTTTGTGACCGTAATGAATACCAGGTGTATTAAAAGGTATTTGGGAAAGGTACTCTGCCAACCCATGAAATCAAAGGTTTTAATTTATGCATTTGACTGAAAGTAGTACATGGACAGAACTATATAAGCCTGACTAAAAGAGCCACGTAGTTTGTTGTTATTACCAGCCCCGTTTTATGCTTAATTTTGGATCCATTAGACTACGCAGGCCATTTGTAGAAAGTATATGTGGGTATGTGTAAAGAACCCTCGCTTCTGAAGGTGATGTTCAGGTCTAAATGATCATATTTTGGCGCAAGTAACATACCTGTGTGTCAAGTGGTGTAAGATTTTGGGGGGGCTTGTTTTGGGGGTTTGTAATGAGGCTGGTACTGTAACACGGTACCGCTAGTTCCACCAGGTGGTCTGGGTTCAAGCAGAACTTTTCAAGATGCATTAAAATCACAGCATTTCCATGTAGTGATAACTGATTGGAAACTGCCCGAATATTGGATTTTTGACGGAAAAAAATATACAATCGTGTTTTTTCGAGTCTATTTAATCATTTTACCATCAAGACCAGGTTTTACAGGGTTTTTTGGTTTGTTTCCATTAACCTTGAATGTTATGTGTAGTTTATTTTTCTGTATTTTCTGTGCTTTTACATTGTATCTATCATTGCCTCCTTTACTTAATCGTTTTTTCACCGATAGCTAATTTCACTAATTTCAGTTCATTAGTGCTTATGCTTTATAGTGTTCTCACGTGCATACATAAGTAGATGTATAAAACCGAAAGTAACCTTTACGCTAGAGATTAATTCATAATCATGTTTTGTATTATAAAAAGTGCATAATTAGAATAACTTTAAACACAACTAGTACAGTAAACTCAACTGCGTTTGCATCATTTGGAGCGTTTTCAAAGAAAGAAGTAGCGATAAAGGGACAGAAGCTCATCGAAAATTTCGTTGTGAAAAATGGCACGTGAGTACCTAATTGATCAGTTATTTTCGGCACATATTGATGTTATATGACTAAACGTTCGACATTGAAGGACCCTAGGGAGCAGTTACAATGCCCACTAATCTAACATTGTCATATTTGTTTAGGATATTTGAATAGCATTCCACACCTTTAATACGCAAAATGGAAATGGGATGTGAAACCCTTGGCAGAAAATGCACCAAAGCAACTTTATTTATCAGACATACTTTGTTAACATAGCTAACTACGTGCCCAGGTTAAATGGCACAGAAAAAAATAGAGCAGTTAATGAGGCGGCTTCCAAAATTCAAGATTGCATTTTTGTTTGACACTATGTACTACAAAAAATTTAGGAAGGGTAGCACGATGTGCTACTACAGGATTTTACTTTGCCATCGCTAGGTACTTAAAAAATTAATATGTTTATTTTCACAGAGGGTTACGTGTATTGTACATTCCTTCCATCACAATCTGATCAGGCTGGGTTTTTTGGCTTTGTTCTGACTTAAGTTCTGTTCTCGTAGCTTATTTACGCGATTGTTCCTAAGCTCTTTTCTCACCATCACTCCGCCTCCCACAACCTGAAAGTACCATCTGTATGCCCACCCCAACCTCCAATGATTGAGACCAGAGTTCCATAACAGATAATTTACCACTTCTTCAAAACATTCAGAAGAAGGAATATTAGAAACATCGTACATTGTACCAATTTTTTTCATCGTTATTTTTCCATGGAATAAAAGCCAAGAACATTTAGAAAATAAAAAATTTTTGAATTTGAAATACACAGCCAAAGCCAGAAGTTATTTTGGGGGCATAATTTGCTATTTTTTATAATGAACCTTTGGTTTCAGGATGAATGCGTTTGTGTCCATATGTGTGAGAGAGACAGACATATCTAGTTCAGGTTTGCAGTTCACTGCGTCCTATTAGTTTTTTTAATGTGCCACAAAAAGTTCTGAGCAGTATCGGAAGGCATCCTGTGGTAGCACAAACGTTTCATGACAGCTATTTGCCTTTTCTGCTTACCCGGAATTTGTTCTATTGACTATGCTGCGACAAGCGTACCTGATATTTTGGACTTACATCAATCTTATCTTTTAATACCGCCCACTGACCCCCAGTCTTCTTTAAAATGATACTAACCAGTTGGTAAAAAGTTCAGATTTTTGCGTTAGAAGGCCGAAAACTGTCTTATAATCTTTCAGAAATATGGCGGATAGTCATTTAATTAAAATTAGGAACAGCGAGTACATTTCATCTATTATGGTGTTCTCCACATATTGGCAAAGAATCTTTAGTGTTAGTATTTAGTATTAGTATTTTAGGAACGTGATTATTGGAATATTCCTTTTCAGACTATCGATCTTTCAGTCGATAGATAGTGACCAGCTATTAGTAAGTTCATAACTTTTACAAGCATGAATCTTTGGTTTGTGTAAAGTATGCCACAAACGTTTCACTTACCACCAGCCACCAACGGTTTTACAAAACAGTTTAAAAGTTTATACTCGGGTTTTTTTCAAACCACAACAAAAATGACCACGCTGGCCATTAAGAACCACATTTTTCAGTCAGCGCATCATTAATTAATCCATAGAACATTCATTTGACGTAAAACGGTGTTGAAATATTAAATTTGTATTAGATTATTATTAAAAGGGATTTGTCAAAACGTGTTATTACGTGGGCAGTTGGATCTCCAATCCTGGCTGCTGGTGACTAATTTTTAAGCTTTTGCTATTTGATGGTACGGCCATGAGGCGTACAGATGTAGACATTCTGTAGCCTGCTACTGTAGTTATTGGATAGCATCTATTTTTCTTTTTTTTTCTCTTATCGAAGAGAAAAATGTCATTTTGAAAAATTGGGGGAAAAATTAATGCCCAAGGCTATCTTTGAGTTGTAAAATTTTCTTATGAAGACCATTGATTATTGAAGACCATATGAACCCAATTCACTGTTGTTTAAGATAATATTGTTTGATTTCGAGAAAACTCTTAAGATACCGTAATATCCGGTTTTTGTTGGTTTTACAAGCGAAATACTGATCTGTAACACAGTATCGAACCAGGAATTAACGGATAGAAATGGCTATTACTGGATACTCCACCATACCATGAACCACAGAGGTCGGTATAGTGGAGGAAGCCAATATGATCACCTTGGAATCCAACCACCACCTGGGTTGGTCTTTAGATTGTTAATAAGCTAGGTAATTTTTATTTTGTTTACTATTTCGTTTCTTTGCCCAACCAGTTAAACTGACTAACAGCTTTTTCGATCAAGTTTTGTAAATGTTTTGATTGTATATGTTTCCATGTTACCATGCTAGGTTGAACGATATATATCCATTTATATATGTATATCATTTACAGAGTTGTGATAGTGCAAGCTATTTACATTTAGAATATTGGAACCCTGTTTATATCCCATTTTTTCCCTTTTAATTGGATCCCATCCATATGTTTTGTGACAGCTTTAAGGTATTTGATTTGTAGAGTGAACGAACAAACACTCATTCAGCCTAAACTAAAACTTCATCCACTTCGAGATATTTGAATAGAGTAACCAGTCACCCAGGATACCCCATCTAACTGATGTTTAGTTTCATTAAAATGTTTTTATCTTTTCCACAAATTTTAATTGGGTTATTTTTGAAAGCATTGGCAAGGATCATCATCTAAATAAGAAGATTAGATTTAATACTTCTAAGACCGATATTTGTTAAGTACTCCCGTATTTTTATGCACTTTTGTCTACTACAGTTTACGTAAAACCGCTTGGCTTTGTTGTATAAGCACTTAAAGTGAACCCTGGTGTAGTATGATTTGCTATAGCAATTTACATGTGTATAAGAACCGCTACCATCAAGATTGTAAATAACGTTTATTTTCAATTTTTTGTCAAAAAGTACTGTTTTAACATGTTTACCCTAAATTCCTTGTCATAACCTCTTTATTTGTATTTTTGTTGTTTGAAATTGTGTATTTTTATAAGTCACGTAACAACTATTGAAGGATTTACCTCGTGTATTGATTACATGTACCAAATTGTAGCACAATGCACAAAGCTGTTGCTCTGTGCATTTTGCTGCATATCCTCTGAACAACGACATATCCTCTGACCAATGGATAACAACATTTTGGCAGAACCATTGGAGCAACATCAGTTGTAGATTAAGGCAGTTTATACCAATGACGTCTAAAGAATCTCATGCCCATATATATATATATATATATATATATATATATCCGTATGAGAAAGGATGAGACAAGTGCTTCGTAAAGTAGTTATATATTTGTAGACAGCAGGCATTTTCCAAGTTCTTCGCTAAGCCCAATGAATCATCTTTACTCTCGACAGACTTTACTCTCGACAGAAATCAAAAGTTTTTAAGGAAGACTTTTAATAGACTGTTTTGTCATAAGAATAGAAAACAGCTTTAGCTGGAGGCAATTGAAATTATTTTCAATGTTTTGACTCGGCTCACTCATTAGAGCATTAAATATAAAAAAATTATCAAGTATGTTTTACAGCGTTGTAAACCTAATTCATTAGTCAGGTAACACATGCTATGAACTTCTATCCACGCGTTGCCAGAGCAAACAGGAAGGTATTTAATCTTTAATCTTCATTTTCTCTGTGGATGTACCATCAAAGTAGGGCTCATAATTCCATTGAAACCTTACCCGGGGATCGCATGCAACAGTTCCGTTGCTGGAGTACATGTGACATGAGTTCACGGTTTGGCATCACCAATATGCCCTGCAGCTAGACGTAAGTCCGCAGTATATACCCAAAACGTGGATTATTTAGTTTTCTTAGGTTAACTTTAATCGTTTCTCGTTTTTTTGGCTAAGATAAAGTGTAGAGCTCTGGTTTCTCCTTGGTCGGGTCTTCAGTTACAGGGCTCAACCTTGCAAAACAGGTTTCCTTGAAATGCTTGAGCAATGGCTCTGAATCAACCCAAGAGGAAGGACCTTCCCACGGAGGGTCGTGGAGGGCGATCCGTGTCTTGCATTTTATGGTGTCTTGCGTGCTTTCTTTCGCCCTTTTCCTTGATTCGTGGTGGGTTTTTTCTGGTCTTTCATAGATGAAATCTGCGAAAGACAAAAATGAGCCCACAGGTAATCAGGGGTTCCATCAATGAAATATCCAGTTTCAGTTTAATCCCATTTGAATCTAAATCTCTCCGACGTCACACCCTTAAAATGTTAATTTGGCCTTTATTGTTTTTTTTCCTGGACGTAAGGATTCGACAAATTTACTGAGGTCTATCTGAACGATCTGCTCGATGTGGAAAAGACAATGCCTTACATGCAGACGACATTTTTTTCGTTGTTGATCTACAATTGATATCCTCTCAGGGTCCCGGAAAAGAGCAATACTGCACCTTTTTCTTAATACCCAGCACACGCTGTGCGTAATATTTGGCTAGGAAATGTACCTATTAGTAACCCTTGTGTATTGTTTTCACATGTATAACCTGAACGCAGCTGTGTCATAAAAACTGGGGACTACATGTAATTTATTTCATTGTATGTTGGTATATTCTGCTGCGCAGGTGACATACCAAGACAGTATAACGGGCATTAAGACAATTAAGACAATGCAGTTGTTTTCAGAAAATAGTGTATTATATGAATAATATCGTAGAAGGTGAAGTGTCATAACGTAATGCGAGATCCCATGAGGAACATCGAATTAAATGAAATACAGTTTATCTGTTTGTGCACCATGAAGCGACAGGTCCTTGTCTTACCTCCAGTTTATTAGCTGCGTTTGTAATTAAGATTTTTCATTGCCACAGTAGAAACTTATTTTGGACAGCAACCAACAGTTAGTTCATCGAATGTAGGGAAACTAAATTTGAAGCGTTCGCAGTGTTTCAACCCAGGTGAATTATGATCAACCATCAAATATCCATTTTCGCCATGCTTTATCCAATATAAAGTACTTTACAAACGGAACTGAATATTCAAAATCTTATATATCCTGCTGCGCAATATTCTTATACATAATTATTATGGAAACGCCTTTTTCAATTGTGCCACACAATCATAAATGATACTTGACTGGTGAAGCTGATTTTATTCAAAGTGAGGTTTTGTCAACAACGTCAGAGACAACTTTAGATAGATAACGTAGATATGATATGTTTATGATTAAAAGTTGCATTGCTATTACCGTAAGCAGTATTTACATTACAGCAAAGAAAGATAACACGCTGAAAAAGTTAAGAATTGAGATTGATTACTTGCAGAAAATGAAATGGCAAGTTGACTGCTTGAACTGTAATTAGTGTGAAGTGTCATGTTTTTTTGGCTGAATTGAATAGAGTCTGTCACATCGTATTGTACACACACGCACATTTCTTGTGATTTGAAACAAATGTGTTTTTCCGAAGAAAAGTGTAATATACTTACTTTTCAGCCTTGAATAACTAAGGAAAGTTGTTGGTTTTGTGTGGTCACTGAAATTGGTTTTCACGACCTACTTCAAAAATGTCAAATATGACAACCTACAGGTTATGGCAATATGTAAATGGATGTTATTGTCATGTTCTACCTTGACCACCCTTCCTCCTTTTCTTTTATCCATCTTTTCCAGTATTTTCGCTTTATTCCTTTCCTTCGTGGCGGCGAAATAGTTAGGATTTTATGTGGTGTTGAGATCGATTTGAATTTGCAGAACGGCTGTCAGTTAAATTTCTGGGACCTTCCTTTTCTGTTTTGTGACTGTGTGTGCTAACCACAGTATACTCTCTTTTTCGTATTTTGCTATTTGACTTTTATAAAAAGATGATTTCGTATACTACATGGTCTAGAAGTCGTACGTTTAAAAAGGGCAGAGGAGAGAATGTTGGAAGCGACGGAGATGAGAATGCTAAGGTGGCTAGCCGGAATATCCTTGCACGAACACAGAATGAATGATGGCATAAGAAGATTTTTGAAGGTAAGGAAAATAACAGAGAAAGCAAGAGAAGCAAGGCTAAGATGGCATGGACATGTAATGAGGAGAGAAAATGACAATATTTTGAAGGCAGTATGGCAGGCACCAGTGACAGGAAGGAGGAGTAGAGGACGACAAAAGCTTAGACTGAGGGACGTCATAGAACGAGACATGAAAGAAGTGGGAGCGAGAGAAGGAAGACCGAGTCAAGTGGACAAACAGGTGTCGAGCAGCCGACCTGACAAACATCGGATGAAGGCCGAAGAAGAAGAAGAACCAGATGATTTCTTCATCTTGTACTTACTTGATAATTCACCTGCTTAGCTGATTTAGGCTTCTCGTGCCTGTGAAGTTTTCTTGACGAGCTCTCAAACATTTCATGTTGGCTTCGAATTTATTGTTTTTGTTAGGTGCATCGTAAACCCTTATTATGATTTCTTTTTTAAATAAATTAAGCCTACCGTTTTTTATCTGTGTCTACTTGTTGTCGTTTGCCAAAATTGTTTTCTTGTTAGCTTAACAAAATTAACTAGTTGTAGGCAGTAAGTCGGCTTTTAAAGCCCCAAGATGTTTGGGATGAAATGACAATTGACTCTACTTTCAGATTTTTGTGATACGCCTTGACTTTGTCTGGAATCTTGTATACTTGGTATCGTTACTGACCTACATTTTTAATTACTTTACCATGTGGTTTATTAAACTGTGATTGACGAGTAATAACAAAGACATTTTTTAACCAGCTGTAACTTTTATTTTGGTAGAATTAGTATGCATTAACAATTATTGTGTCCTTTCAAATAAAGTAATTTTGCAGAGCTCCTGCATTGTAATAGTTGATATAAAATTTTGCTGTAAAAATTTTTTTAATTATAAAGATATATTTGAATGGCTTAACCAGCTATGTAAGTAGTAGTGATGAAATAAGATGAAACCTTTTTGAGAAACAATAATATGAAATGAAACAATTTGAATTGTTCTTTTAAAAATGTTGAATTTGAAACAAATATCTCTTATTTCAAGGAAGTACGGTTGCACTTCTAACAATTAAATTGATTTGTCAGTTAACTTTTTAAAAATTTATCAAATGTTAGTGTGGACAATGATAAGGCTGTTTTTGAAGCCTTTTTTGACAGTTCAGAATCATTTCTCGTTTGTTGTCAGCTGCAACATGTAATGAAAGTATCAAGTATGTTCTATGAAAATCATGAGAGCATTGTTATTGCGGATCTTGTGTTTTAATTGAATTAAACTAAGAAAAGTTATATAAACTTTTCTTAATAGACTTCCTTCCGACTTTGATGTGTATAAGTATAAAGTTTGTTTTGTATCGTTATTAAGTTAGACAGAGGGCTTTTAGACCCCCTAGATACGTGTTGGGCCTCCGTAGCACATCCGATTATACGCAAAGATAAATGTTTGCCTCCTTAGCACATCCGATTATACGCAAAGATAAAATGTTTGCCTCCGTAGCACATCCGATTATATGCAAAGATAAAATGTTTGCCTTAGTAGCACATCCGATTGTGCACAAAGATAAATGTTTGCCTCCGTAGCACATCCGATTATACGCAAAGATAGATAATCAAAAGCAACTTTAACACTCGACTTACCTGCATCATGCACAACAACAACGACAACAACAACGACAACGACAGATTGTTAACAACTAATTCCAACATATATCTGGAAGTATATAAATACAAGCATTACCTCAACAGAACTAACAGATGAAGATCATGTGATAACAGTATAGTGCGATTTAAGATATGTACACAAAATGCACCCAGGCATACTTAAACAGACTTTACAAACTGTAGAGAGTTGTGCTTTAAAGTACCAACTTTAATTGGTTCTGTTTCCTGTATTCGTTTCTCTGTTCTGTTTGCTGTGTTCCTTTCTCTTCCATTAGGATTTAAAGGTCATGTAAATATTTAATAATAATAATTAGCAATTGATGTATTTTCGGGAGTATAACCGAAGGGGGTTTCTCCGTCAATTTTCAGTCCTAAGATCCTATCTCTTTGCCTCTTTGCCACTTTGCCTCTTTGCCTCTTTGCCACAGCAGAAACTTATTTTGGACGACAACTTTAGCCTAGTTCATAGAATGTAGGAAAGGAAATTCAAATTGTTTGCATTGCTTCAATTCTGGATTAGTTTAAACATTAAAAACACTATTGTTTTTCATGTTTAATCTTAGTGTTTTGACGATTAGAAATACAGATTCACAGCATTTTTAATGACACGTTGTCGTGTTTTAGCTGTTAATATTAAGCATTTATAGTACTTCTAATGACAGCCTCTTGTTTCTTGGTGATCAGAAATTGATAATGTACTACTCTACCCGCAAAGACAGCTTATTATTTAGAGATGAGTAATAGAACATGTATAAAACTTGGGTTCGGCCTGGACAACGAATGTAGAAAAAATACGGATATCTTCTGTAAAAGGCGTTCTCGTGTTATACAGTGGGTCGGATCGTACACTGGAAAATAAGGTAAGCATTTTTCTAACAACGCTTTATGAAGCCTGCTTAATAATCACAGCCACTGGCGAAGCCGGTTTGCCGAAAATTATATTCGCCAAACGTCTTAGTGCACTGTAATGGCAGCTTTTGCTCAATTTGTTGATTTATTCTTTTGTGGACAACACTTAAGGTCGTATCTGATCGTTTTGGTAAAAAATTATTCATTGCCATTGTTCCTGAGCCTGTTTGATAGCTTATCTCAGAACTGCTTTTCTGGCTCATTACACAGGACTGATTGGTTTCTGGACATTGGTAGAGTGATTTAAACTTCCGGTCATTCTGTGATTATCCTGAAATAGTGTAGTTTCCTCAGCCACGCTTTTATTGTGTTAATGTAGAACATTTGGGTGTAATTCCGACCACGTTTTCTGCAGTTAGACATAATGTGAGCAAAGCCAACTAATGTTGGTCTGTTCCTAATGCGTAACAATAGATGATGGGGCAATAATGCAGTCAGCGGCAAGAAATATCTACATGGTGAAAAGAGACGTCAAGGTTGAGTTTGCGTTTTTATACATACGTTTCTTTCAAGCATAATAGAATGTGCCGTGTCGTTATTCTTTGAATAACGTGGTCATGTTAACGTTTTTTGAGTCATGCGAAAATCGTAAACCATTTAGTAACCCAAGGAACATCAATTGTTGCCCTCCTTCACGACTGCATCAATTTTGTGGACACCGAATTTTTTCGTTTGCGACTTCAATGTAATATGGTGTCAGCACTGCTTACTAAAAGAGCTCACCCAAAGACGAACAAGTTTATTCCGTACAGTAGTTACTATAATAAGGATCTGGGCACGGGGGAAAGTGATTATCTTAACGCCATTAAGAATACCTACTTGTGTGCCCTTATCGTTTACATCAAGCATAAGATCACGCTCAACATAAAGTCAACCACACTGGCCATGTGGAGTTGTACTACTTTTATTGGAGTCGACTAGAAACTTTAAAGTACAGTATGTCAGCCACGTACACAAAGGTTATGAAGCAGTAAAATGTGTAGGCAAAGCTAATATGGGTGTATGGTATTATATTCTGACCAAAATAAGTTTTGAATATAGTCGTTATAATTTTTGTAAAGCACCGTTACCACATTGCCTTGTATTCCGAAACAAGATAACCATAACAATCATTATTATTACCGCTGGTTTTCAAGCCTGTCGCTTATTTTAGCGGTTTAATTAAGCAAACAGTTACAAAGCAGAGCAGAACCTTGTTCCCAGCCCCGTGCCAAACGGGATTTCTTTCTCGAGAGAACAGCAGGAAATTATGATTTTACTGTCATGATGAAGAGGACGTCGCCCTTGACAGTGATTTTGATTGTTTAGATTGTATGGAGTCAAAAGATACTGGTTATTACTTTATTGAATTAACGGTTAAGTGTTTTCGAGTGGAAAACCATTATTCTTACTGAAAAAAATATTTTTTCATCTTTAATAAAAAATATTGATTTAATTGTTTCATTCAAACTGCGTTTGAATGGTTGCGTTATTATGTTATAAATTTTGGGGAGGGTCGTTGTATCAGGCACTTTATTAACTTAAGTTCACAATAATACGCAGAAGCTAAGAGGAATCTCATCACAGGAAGTTACTAAGTCAAATTGATATCAGAAAGAGAGAATATGCTTCCACGCATGCTTAAAGATTTCCCCGCCTTTTTACAGTAATAGAAAAATTGAGTTAAAGGAGGTTCCTCCAAATCTCAGTGAAAATGTTTGTATGAAGGCCAGATTATCTATTCTTTTAAATAAGAGTGGCCAGGTGGTTCACTAGTATTTAGCATTACTGTTAACTAAACTTAGAGAATAAGGTACATTCCTTAGACCGTCTATTATATGCCTCTGTGCCTACTTTCGCTAGTTCTTTTAAGCACTGCCTTGTCTCCCCCAGTCTTCATACATATACATTTTTACAATTTATTTGTGTATGTGCGTGTATGTCACATATACAGGTACGCCAAGAAGAGGAAGAACCCAGTTGCAGCGGGAAGCATAGGGTGTTGTAAGGCTCCAGTGAAAAATATGGTATATGTTTGTACCAGCTGTTAGCAGAACACATGCAAAAACGGTAAAACTTTTAAATAACAGAATTAATTTTCAGTTACTTGATAGTAGTCAAATAACCTTAAGCAAAATCAATTTATGTAAACTAGAAAAAAAAGTCTTTAAAAGGGGCCTCTTTTGTCATTTTGCACAGGGTTACATGGGATTCTTAGTGTCTATTTTGATACAGTAACATAATTTTCATCCCGTAGGCTTTTTTTTTAATAAACGTGATAAGAAAGAGAGTTTAGTGTAGTACCTACGCTGCCTTCTTTAGCTTACACCCTGTAGTTTTTCTCGCTTTAATCTTCACAAGAAAGGCACACTTACTGTGATTTTATTCTTAAGATGAACTTAAGCAGATTTAATGTTCATTCTGGGATCACCTTTTTTTTATTCAAAAGTAAAGATTTTAGGTGTAAGTAAATTTCATTGAATAGGTACTTTTTGTTATGATCTATAAACAATAAGTTTGAAAGTAAAAAAAAGCTTATCAAAGTTTTAATTCCGTGGTTTCATACTGTGTTTATTGATAAATAAAAGAATGACTTTGCCTAAAGATTCCATTCTCTATAGTAATAATATTTTATTGAACCATAATTAACTTACTGGTTAAGCATCAGGAGAGATGTTCAGTGGTCTCAACATCCTAACTGATAAAAGTTGGGATATTAATGAGAATGAATAGATTGCATGCTTGTGTTACGAGCCATGAAAATTTTGATACTTTCTAACCACAGTTTGCGGCAACGATTGTAGTTTTGGCATTTACGTTTTATGTTTTACGTACGTAGGGAATTTTAATTAAATTTAGTTAATTGATATAGTGAAAGCCTAATGATTCAATAAACAGTGCTACTTTGTTGCTTACTCCTTATCGTGGCTAGAATGTGGCACAGTATCTTTTTGTGTTAATGAAACAGAACGTATGCTTACCTGATTTTGAATGGCTCTCTCCGGACCCAGACAAATTTCACTTTTTTCTGTCAATTGGAAGATACATAACCTCTAAATAATTTTTGTTTTTCAAAGGAGCAGTCCTCATTTTCTGGACTTTGACAAAACATGTGACTCGCCGCTACAAAAGATCGGCCTGCATTAAATTTAGTTTTATATAACGTCACTTCACAGAGTTATATCATCGTCCACCAGGCATTCCAATCTAACTGAAGACGTACTAGCTCCTGGGTCTTAAACAAATCCCAGATTCTTTCTTCGGCATTGTATCTTCTTGATTTCGTTTGAGGTTTTCCTCCCTTTTGGTTTCTGTAAATCACGGTGTGCTTTATTAACTGTTCATATGTGACCTTGGGATGAAAGTCCGTTACAACATCTGCCCATCTCGCCGCCTTGCACATCACATTGTTTATACTCCACCTGGCACTACTGAAGGGCTTAATTCTATGTAGCAGCAATCAAAATAGCAAATTATCAACGGCAAACTATTTCTTTTTGTACTGTAGTAAATTAAGTTTTGCGGCATTAGTTTTTTAACTTGGAATACCCTAGTTGTTGCATGCAATCTCTGTCGGTCTCCTTTTGTTTATCGTCTTGTCTTAGGGTACGACAACATACTAGTGGATTTGTCAAAATTTTAAATTTACTTTAAGACATGCAGTCTTTTGCAAACGGGAAATTCGATGCTGCAAAAAAGTAATTCAGTGGTATACCGAATTACTTTCAATTGATACTGAAATTACTTCGTATGATCCTTTTGAGTGTGTGTATTTTTAATTTTTTATTTTGGGATATTGGGACAGGGGTTCTAGGATTAAGAAAGAAAAGAATACAAGACGTTTATTAAAATGAAGTAAAGTCATCTTTCAAGGCATTCTCTTATCACACTAGTATTCGAGAATCCCTTGGAAAATCAAACGTCAGATATACAAACCAGTAATAAAACTGGCAGCAATGTAATGGGCAGAGAGAGCGTTGAAAAAGGAACAGGAAATATTCTGATAGAAATAGTGGTGAGGTTGAAATAACAGATTTATGAAAACCCTCTTAAAAAGAATGATAAATGTGGTAAAAAGAAAGGGTACAGCAGTAACATGCATAAGAAGAAAAATTGGCGAAGCAAAGTTTAGATTGTCAGGACGTATCACAGATGTCATAAAAAGGCCTGGAATCTATTTGTAAAGACACAAGTAATTGGTATTTGTATTCTTGTTGTATAATACATTATATACTTAATGTGATAAAGCCTCACGTTTGATAAGAACCATATAATGTTACTTCAGTCAAATTAGATGTTGTCATTGATTTTCTGCTGATTCATTTGTGTGATTAGCATCATATTGAATTACTTATTTACTGTGCCAGGGAGACCCCTGCTCCTTCTTATGAAATGTTATAAGAAAAAGACTGAAATGAACCATTGGTGGTTAAACTTAAACAACGAAAGATTAGTAAATAGAATTAAACGGATTAACACTCAAGTAAATGGACAGGAAGCCTGTAGTAAAATTTTCACTTGCATAACTTGGAAGTAAAAAAAATACAGGATTTATTTTGAAAATGGTAGTTATCTTTGACGTTCTATTTTAGATTCTTTTGCAGAAGTAAGTTTAGTTGGGGCTGTCTCAGATTGATTGAATAAAGAAGAATTCTTGAAGGATTTGCAGTATCGTATTTTTGACTACCATAAAATCACTTGGTAAAATGAAGATATCGCTTGCTGGTTTGGTAATTGACTTGCCCCCCACTAGACTTCCTTCTTCATTCAGCAGTCAAAATATCTTCCGTGGAAAATATCATAACATAACAAGTTTAAACATTTGAAGTTCTGTTATTTTCTGAAGTGTGCTACCGTTTCAAGAATAGTAGTTATTCTTAGGTAGGAAAAATTGAAATCTTCAAACTTGGAACTTTTTGTATAATGTACGTTAAGAAATCTAAATCTTAGAAGTATCATTTAAGTCACGTAGCCATAATTTAGCTCTTCATTGGGATAAAAATCGCCACTTCGTTTGAACATTAAGATGTAATTTGGCGCCAATTTTGAACTTGTGTTAAGCATCAGTAAACTTTATCCCAAGACAAAGGAGAAAGAACTGGAAGGAATGGATGAGTAATTCTGCACAGAGGTGATACCCATATTGTTGCTTAGAACCATAGGTTAAGTCCGTATTCAGTATTTTTCAGTGTTAAACCTCTGAAGTCCAAGTTATCGGTAATCAAGATGCTAACAGCGCTTCAACTGGATTCCCTGGCTCCCTTCTATTTATTGCTTGTTTATAACAATTAACCCTTCCGACCTATTAGATGGACAAAACGTGCTAATAATTTGGTCGTCAGGGTATGATGTGTTGCCAAGTAATTCATTGTTGAGACCTGGCTAGTCCTTATTTATATAGGTCATTAACGTCAATGAATACTAGAAGTTTGGTGAGCTGACCATCAAATAGAACTTGTTTGTAAACAAATGTCAACTTGTGTTGGCTTTTTGACGCAGTATAAGGTTTTAAACAATTTTTCAGTTTCCTTTTGTTCATCGCCATGTGTGAAACAATAAATAAGTAAATTTTAAAGCCATTTTGTAATATCTGTATAATTATATATATATGTGTGTATTTGTTTATTAGAGGGAAGCAAAATAGGTTTTGAATTTTAAACTGTTTCTTTCGAAATGTAGTAGCTGTTCTATTAGCTGTAATTTTGCCCTTTATCAAGGGATGATTGCAATGCCAAGAAGAGAAGCAGATTGAAATTGTTCATCAGCAAAGCTCCGAGAAGAAATCCCCCGATATTATCGGGTTAGAGCTAAAAGAGTTCTTAGCTATTATGAGATTATGCAGTTTAAACTTTTTTTACAAACAATGGAATTTTTATGAGGTTTAACTTCACTTGTATGTTTCTTTTTATACTGGAATTATAACACAGCGGGAGAGACAAAGTTCTCCCTAATCACCATACAATATTGTGTTCGAACAAGTGATTCAATTCTATTCGGAGTGGTTAAACAAGTATTTCTTTTAATCAACTGAATTTAAAAGGAAATTAGGCGTGTGTTGTTTCAAAGCATAAAGGCATATCTAGTTCGCACTTGATTTCAATTGATGTGTTTAATGTTTTTACCAAACTACCATTCTTTGTATGACACTTTTAAAGCAGCAGTTTGGAATAGTGATTACCAAAGTATTCATACACAGTTTACCATTGCGTTTGATTTCGTCTTTAAACTTACCGGGAATTCTTGAGTTTGGATTTTTTTGTTGTTGCTTCATTGCTCCCAGACATATGCTGGTAAGATACAATAAACATTTTATGATTTTGTTAATCTTAGACGTGTGTCACGTTTAGTCATTCTACAGCTGTGTTTTATTTTGATTGATTTCCTTTCCAATGTAAAGGGAAGGGAAGAAGCGACATTACATTTATAGTTACGGTCCTGGTGTACAAATTTATCAGGCTAGCTACTAGAATTTGTATAAATATTCGTACTGCGTGTTAAATAAAGGATTTTGTCTTATAACCGGAGTTGATTTGCTAAGTCATATATCAACCTGCCGCAACACCACTTTACAGAAAAATACGCCAATTGTTGATATCTGAAAAATCTCGTAGACCCAACGTCCTTCGTGTTAAATAAACGACCAGACAGAAATGATTGGGAGATTATCGTCTGTTGTGTTTTTATCGCCATTTTCGTTTGTTGCTGTGAATTTTCTATAATCAGAGGAGAAAAACATAATTATGTCATAAGTCAAACCAATATTACAGAGCTGGGCCTTCTCATTGTGTGTAAGTTTGGGGATAAACAAACAGATGTGTTCAAATTCTGGGTCGGTGGTGAAGTAGCGAAAAACAGGAACAGTTAAAGGGTAGTGAATTTCTTATTAAAAAATTCGATTTCTTCCTTTGGAAGCTGGAGAGTTCTTCGTTAAATTGAAATTTAACCTGTACATCGTTGCCAAAAAGCTGTCAAGTGATCTGAGCGACTTTTGACCTTAGCCTGGTATTTGATGGTAGGCTTGAAGGACCATGAAGACTGCTATAAAAATTAACGACTTGTTTATTTTGTAGTATATCAAGCCTCTTTAATTTAAGATTTTTTTTTCGTCTGTTAAGAGGCCCCTTGTAAAGGAAAATAAAGTTTATTTGATATAGAAGTTGGGTATTGAGTAAATTTTCCACAGAAATATGGAAATTAACAATGATGTAAAGGCAGGTTATAAGATGTTTCCAAAAGCGTTCAGCATTTGAACGTAAACTAAATACTGGAAGTATAGGATGTTCCCGTCTTTTCCAATTCTTTTTCCCTGGAAATTGTGTAGAAATAAAATTTGAGGATTAATAAATGGTCTGTTATAGTATGGGATACTATAGCGGTACACTATTAAAATTGCCCAAGACCACTTTTTTCTTGTGTTTTGTATCCTAAGGTATCTGAGCGCTACGTGCATGAGACATGTCTTTTGATACAAAAGCCAATTACTTAAGTAAATCTGTCGGATTTGCTCATCATCCCGCCGCAGTGCACAATGAGTATGAATGAAAAGACCAATTAGTGGTGGTTTTTGAAAAAGGCAATAGCAAAAATAATGGATGTGATAAGGCATTTCGTACATTCTGATTACTTTGTGACAAATTTCTGTTTTCCATGCAAAATTTGTTGTCTGATGTTTATGATGTAAATATATTACTAACGGGGGCAAAAGTTGAAACGTTTAACAAGCTGAAGTTTTTTCAGAGTACACAGAAACATACACACACACACACACACACACACACACTCAAACATATATATATATATATATATATAGAGAGAGAGAGAGAGAGGTACATACATACATACATACATTCTTTCATACATACGTACATACATACATACATACATACATACATACACACATACATACATACATACATACATACATACATACATACACATACAAACAAACATACATACATACATACATACATACATACATACATACACATACAAACAAACATACATACATACATACATACATACACACACATACAAGCATACATACATACATACATTACATACATACCCGTATAAGTGGGAAAACAAAGGTAGAAATTGATTCGTTCTCGAGTAAATAATAGTACCGGGTTCAGCCAAAGCAGCCCGATTTGAAATACCGATTCTGTTTCATATTAACANATTTGGAGAAAACACACACACATACACACACACAATACATACATACATACATACATACATACATACACAGACACACAAACATACATACATACATACATACATACATACATACATACACATACAAACAAACATACATACATACATACATACATACACACACATACAAGCATACATACATACATACATTACATACATACCCGTATAAGTGGGAAAACAAAGGTAGAAATTGATTCGTTCTCGAGTAAATAATAGTACCGGGTTCAGCCAAAGCAGCCCGATTTGAAATACCGATTCTGTTTCATATTAACAGACGTGTAAGGTAGAACTTGATTACACAACAGATGAAACAGGGTTCGAAAGCTTCGAAAGATAAGAATTAGTTGTAGTTGAAAGTTACTGAGTGTGTATGTAAGACATGGTACCTTTTTTGTATAGTGTCTGAAAAGCGCTTGAGCAAATTCCTGTTGGATCTAAGTAATAGGTTTAGAATGATAACCAGAAGCTTTTTCGTAAATCTCCGTTTAACTCCTTTACTAGCTTATGAAAGCGACTTGATAAAATACCAGTAATTATAGATAGCATTTAAGCCTTGTAGCTTAGCTCACACACGACGATGTCACGTGGTCTGATCCCTATTGTTGTAAATACTGCTGTAGGTTTGCTTAGATTGTGCAATAAATGTTAATACATATTCTTTTGTGACCATCTGTACAGAAATAGATGCAGATGCACTTTACTGTAAAGAAAATAACATGATTTTTAGCAAAGCGCTATTCGAATTGTTTGATAGATATGTGCTGAAATTGTTTTTTGACGATTTTGCTACGAGCAACCGCTTTTGATTGGCATGTGAACTTTTAGAGAGATTTGCTGAGGGCAAGTAAAAAATCGCAAAGGTTTAAAACAAAGTTTTATGGTCAGATAATTTGGTCACTGGATGAATGACCTGTAGTCAGCTTCGCAGTTGATCGGTTAATATGTAGCGAAATGGACGGCATTTGGCAATTACTTCGTGAACAGTGAGCGAATGTGGATTCACAGGAGTTTTTGAAATACCAGTGAATGATGGCTGTATTCAGGATGAGACAGCAGGTTTTTAGAAAGCAATTTGTTACTATGGCTTCTGATTTATTTGCATCCATTTAAAGAAATCACCAGAAGATTATTGCTGTGGTACTTTTTACAGTTGTCGTTAATGAGTAGACTACTGATAGTAGTGTAGGGAAACCCTTGCATTGTTTTGGGGTTTTTTTTCATTTTTGTTGTTGTTGACATAACTAATTCGTGTGCCAATTTCGGCATCTTGCACTTCTCGAAATTTCCACAGTTACAGAAAATAAGAACATTTTATTGTAGATTGATTTTCAGCCGGTCAACACATTTTCAAGCCATTCTTTCCACTTGATTAACACTTGATTAGGAAACACAAACTTGACCATCCGTCTGATAATAGACGACTTATCTCGAATTTTGGTCGAGAAACCAAAGATCAGTGATAGCGGAGTTTGTTCTCTTCAGGCAGAGACTCTAGGGCAATGGTCATGTAAAGGTTTTACCAGATGGGAATTAAAACTGATTTATTCTTTGCTTAATTCTTAAAACAAGGGGATTTGTATCTATGTTTTGTAGTCACACGGTCATAACTCATGAAGAATTCATTAAAATGTATCATGTGAAAGCTGCCGTATTAGTGTCGGAAATTTGTCATTTTTATGACGGGAATAGACATTTTGGTTCGAAAGGCCTTTGTTCTTAATCCTCCTAGACTTACATTTTGCAGCATTTTGTGGACAAGCTACTAAAAAATATAAATTTTATTAGGATATTAAAGAAGCTTTTATTTCCAAAGAATACAAAGGGTAAAGTTGAACAGAGGGTTGATTGGCTTTTCTTCCCCTTGAATTAGCTTTACTGGCCCAAAACCTGTTATTGAAAGACTAAAATAACATTAGCTTATTTCATGAAGATTTTTTTTTAAGGAAAAGTCAGTTTTTAAAGAGGATTTTGTTGAATTAAGGGTTAAATCTGTCGACTTGTATTTGATTAGCACCATTATTTGAGTGGCAGCGTTTGCGCTAATTTTATTCCATTACTGTTAAAATTAAAGCTTTGAGGACATTGTGTCGCTCAAGTCGGCGTATTTTTAGGTCTCAGTCACATACATAGCAAGATATTGGCCGTGACAGACAGGTAAAAATTTATTTGTTGTGTACTTAATTTTAATCGAAGAATTCTGGCAAAGGGCATCGGTTTGTGACAAGAGGAAACCAAAAGCTTAAGCTTCAGAGCCGATGTCATTTGCAAGGATCAACCTGAACAAATAAGGTAATGAGTAGTGAGAATATTTTTTCGGGGGAATCTGTTTCATTACTTGTTTTTGGCTTTGTTTTTTGACCGGGTGCAGTTTCTTATACCCACATGGCTTGAAAAACACAAGAGGGGAGAACATAGCTATGCCACGATAGAATTAAATTTCAATTCATACCAAAGTCGTCTTATATTGATTGTTTTGTGGGACCTTGTGTAATTTAGCAGATTAATTTTAGTACTTTACAAGCAAATTCGTTTAATAATTGAAAGCTGATAACATTAAGAGAAAGAGGTCTTTTTTGTGACAAGGATTAGTATATTGCTGTTAAGGCACGTTGATGCTTGTACGGATTGTGCTTTTGCTTCGAATAATCAGAATTTGTCAATAGCATTTTCTTTGCATGGGATTAGCAGAAGCTATAATTGCGAAATTTATAGCTGATCATTGAATCAGACATTCACCGATATAGATTTTGACGTGTGTAAAGAATCCACTGATACCTATCTTACAGGAACAAATATTTTTTAATGGGTTTTGGAAAATAGATCTCTTTTGGTAGAAGCCATAGCATTTTTGGCCTGGTGTTGCGTTTGAAAAGATTGATTTTGACCACTAATTTTCTTTAGGTATTGACGTCACAGTGGTATTGTTTGTATTTAATTGCATAAATGTGTGAATAATTGACAACAGGTTGCTGGGCTTTCTGAAACATTGGTCAAGGGAGGTCGCACAAGGATGAATCTCCTCGCTTTGCTGAGAAAAGCGTTTTGGGGCAAAGCATCCCCCCACAAGTATGGTTCTTTTTATATGATAACAATAATTTGTTCCAAAGTGTGATCTTGAGGAGTTAACTTTTATTTCGTCAGTCACAACCCCTTCACTAAAAATGGAACTGTGAATCTGATTTAAAAGGGGAAAGGCATCCGTTTACCTGTGGAATCCACTCCAAAATTGGTGAGAAATTTACCCCATTTTATTACAAAAACCATTTCACCTATGAAACTTTATGAAACTTGAAGGCTTTGTTTTTTACACGTAATACATAAGGATGTGTTTTTGGATGTGTTCGCCCCCAATAAAATGATGAAACTTACCATTTGGCATGGTTTTTCTTTCTTTGTTTTTTAACAGTTAGTGGGAGGGGCGGGATGACCATCAGCCTTGATGTTACGATCTGAGTACACTGAAAAATCCCATAATACTCGAATCACTAAAATGTTTTCTAAACTACCCAGCGAAATTACTACCTTACTCTGCCATAACGGAAGATGTTTTCATTTTCATCTTATACTAAACAATTAACAATAAACTAATTAATTATACTAAACAATTAACTAAGATCAGTAGGGTCAGGTTGGCTGTCATCGAGTCTACTGTTCGGGTATGTGGTCAGTACCATTTTGGAGAGAACGAGCTTAATCAGTTCTGGTAAAGAGATACTGATTTTGGGTAGCTTGGATGAAATCCACCAAGTTTTCCTTTTTCGTCCACAACCATCATATGGTTTATCTTAGTCTACATCACCATGTTAATTATGAAGTGGCTTTTGACATTGTAGAGCCGAGTGGAGCTTATTTGTTGGCTTATGTTTTTCACCGAACTTAACATCCAGTCATTACTTGCCTGAGGATAACCGTGAAGAGCACTAGTTCCAGTATTACAGGAATTTTTAACTGAATTACGCACCTGTTTTCTTTGTTTCTTGAGAAAGAATACATTTCTGCCTTTGGTTGATAACATTTTTCTGCCGATAAGGAGTTCGTATCTTTTACATCCATTTTACATATGTCATCTATACACTGGCTGGTTACCTTCATACTAATGTGGTATAGCTACCCGCTGTACCTTGGTGGTTACAAAAAGGTTTTTCGATTTAAGTATGACCTCGAGAATACCTTTAAACTTACTGCAATATTTTGTGGGGATTTTTTTTCTTAATTTTTTGTTATCAGCGCATGCTGTGTACCGTTTTCTGAGGTATTTGTTAAGTCCCTTGCTAATCAAGTTTTTTGTTGATTTTTTTGTTATCGAAATGCATAGCTGCTGTTATTTCCTTATTCCCCTGTCTGCAAAGTACTTAATCAAGGTCAAATTTTATTCCAATGCCATCACTGTTTTTCTCGTGGCAGTTTCAAACAACCCTCCCAGCTAGGATTTTTGGATCTTCGTTTCTTCAGTTTTATTATGCATGAGGTTTATGATAACCATCACTTATTATCATTATTACCTTTTTTCACATTTTGTGTCTGGCTGTTCTTATTGCCGAGTTATATGCTGACAGGCGGGTCATAACAAATGACCATGGGCTACCAGCATTTTCTTTCTCAAAACTCCAGTACTTTTCGCAAAATCCTGGCTGTTCCCAACAACGTAGTCTTTTGAAGTACTCCTAAGTACTTATTATTATTATTATTATTATTATTATTATTATTATTATTATTATTATTATTATTATTACTATTTGGAAATTTACTTTATGCTAAAGGCTTTNTATTACCTTTTTTCACATTTTGTGTCTGGCTGTTCTTATTGCCGAGTTATATGCTGACAGGCGGGTCATAACAAATGACCATGGGCTACCAGCATTTTCTTTCTCAAAACTCCAGTACTTTTCGCAAAATCCTGGCTGTTCCCAACAACGTAGTCTTTTGAAGTACTCCTAAGTACTTATTATTATTATTATTATTATTATTATTATTATTATTATTATTATTATTATTATTATTACTATTTGGAAATTTACTTTATGCTAAAGGCTTTATACAATGGTATACTTGGTCTTACCCAGAGACCTGGGGCTATAAGAAGGTTGATCAAAATATTTCCAGAGGTAATTAATATACAAAATATGAACTTTAATTAAACATACGAAAAAAAACATAAAAGGAGTAAGAAATAGGTTAAGAAAGTTATCGATGTCAATTTTATGTTGCAAGTGTTTTCCTTGATAAGTGGGTCGTAGCATTTAAGACAGTCTGCTGTACTTTTGTTAATTATTGTTTTCCAGGGAGCCTATCGACATGTTTTTTGGTATTCTTACTTATTACACCAAGGGCCCCAAGTGCTACTGGAACTATTGTTGTTTTAATTTCTACTGTCGTTCAATTTCTATTTAGAGGTCTGTATTTCAATAGTTTTTCGAACTCTTTTGCAGAGACGTTCTTATCGTCAAATCGAGGTTTTAAATTTTTCAGATTTCGAATCTGTGAGTAAATCAGATTTCTCAAATACTTTTTTGTTTTTTTTCCTTTTAAGCTTAAAACAGGACCCATATGACAAGAGAAGTTTTTGTAAATAATAATAATAATAATAATAATAATATTTCAGGTCAATCGTCAAAAACTTCTTTCCTGGTGGTTTTTCACCGTGATATCCGGCCCATTAGCTTGGATAGTTTTATCAGTATGGACTCCAAAGTCCCACAGAATCGTGACTCGATTGGTTTCTGTCACATTGCCTGACTTATGTTCGTAACACTTTTCAGAATAGAAAGTTCACGCTTTTCTGTGAATATATTGAGCTTATACTCTGCAGGTGTTAGTACGGAGCATCCAGATACAAGGTGGTCAATAGTTTCACAGGGGCCGGCCCAAGAGCAGCAGTTTAGATTGGCACTGTTGTAGAGAAATTGAGATTTAAAGTTCTGCTTTAAGAGTCATTGGACTTGGGCACCAAACATGAAGCCTTGGTTTCAGCCATAAGGCCCGCACTTCATAGTCATTTATGGGTGTTCTTTTTAGCTACATCAGGTTTATCAACCCGTTTGGGAAACTGGCCGTGAAGGGCTTTCTTTTTCCAATTAGAATCGATGTTAGTCAAATCTTTCCTCTTAGCAACGTTTTTATTGATTTTGCGTGTTTACAAGGAGATGTGGTTTGCTCCTTCATCCTGAGATCAACATCAAGTTCTCTAAAAAAAATTTCGCTCTCTTTTACAGTCGAATGTGCTTTTTTTAGTTAGCGGGCGAGCTTTTACAAGTTGTAACGTATTATTACTAGTTTCAAGATATTTTTGAAGCCCAGTTGTCGTTGTTTTATATTATAGCTCAAGCTAAATAAGGCCTCTTCCTCCTTCTTTATGCAGTGTATAAAGACTATCAATATCCGCTTTTGGATCATGCATAGTGTTGATGATTAATTGTTTACGTACTTTCACATCCGTTTTGCTGATATCATTGATAGTCCAATTAATGACATTAAAGCTGTAGGTTACAACTGGTATAGCAAGTGTGTTTATGGCTTCAATTCTATTTGCTAAATTTAATTCAGTTTTTAGAATTGATCTGACTCTCCGATAAAGTTCTTTTCTAACTTTTCCCTTTATATTTGTGTGTTGGATTCTATCCTCTTCACTGATTTCTAAGTATCTGTAAAACTCCTCTTGGTCGAGATCACGTATGACATTTTTTTCAGCAAGATGTCCATTATTACTCTTGTTTAGTTTACCTCTTAAATGTAGCTTTTGTGCATTTATCTTATAAAAAAAACATTTTAGTGTCGGCTTTGCAACTTGGAACATCATACCTTCAAGGACACTATCATTTTTTGCATGTAGCTTCAAATCATTCATGAAGAACAAGTGATCTAAAGAATGTTCTCCAAGCTTATAGCTTTAACCAGTCCAGTTCAATTCATAGGATAAAAGAAACAGAGGTATACAAAAAACCTAGGTGAAAGCGAATCTCCCTGAAAGATTCCGCATTTGATATCAATTGAATTCGATAAAAGAGTACCGTTATCATGTGATAAAAAAGGGTGCTTTTCCATGGTTGCATGTTTACTTTTTCAAAATTTACAATAACTAAAGATACCTGATAAAGTTCTCATGCTTTTAAAATCCAGCACTTGACAAACACCTTCCTGTAGTCGACCCATGCCATTGCTACATTTCGATGCTTTTTTTTTTGCAGTTTTCTAAAATCATCCTATTAATTAGTAGCTGGCCGTTACTTCCCTAGGACCCCCTTCTATAGCCTTTCTGTTCAATAGGAAGGAGTTTTTGTACGTCAAGAAGACAATAAATTTGCTCAGTTGACATGGTAGATAGACGTTTTTGTATGGTACTTAGACATGTTATAAGTCTCTAGTTTGGGGGATTTCGGTAGTAGGTAGGTAGTTCCTTCTAAGAGCCATTTCGGAATATTTGCTGGCTTTAATAGGATATGTGACAGTTGTTTTGAGAGGTTGAAAGGTCGTGAGAGGATTCAAAACTGTTCAACCAGAAGTTGATTACTTTTTCTATCGATGAAGACTTCCACTTTTTTTGTGTGGTTTTCTGAGTGCACACTTCACTTCGACAGATATTATTATTATCATCATCATTACACTTGTAGCAAAAGGCATAGGCAGATGTTATACCTGTTATTCTTATTATTATTATTATTATTATTATTATTATTATTATTTATTNCGGAATATTTGCTGGCTTTAATAGGATATGTGACAGTTGTTTTGAGAGGTTGAAAGGTCGTGAGAGGATTCAAAACTGTTCAACCAGAAGTTGATTACTTTTTCTATCGATGAAGACTTCCACTTTTTTTGTGTGGTTTTCTGAGTGCACACTTCACTTCGACAGATATTATTATTATCATCATCATTACACTTGTAGCTAAAGGCATAGGCAGATGTTATACCTGTTATTCTTATTATTATTATTATTATTATTATTATTATTATTATTTATTATTATTATTATTTATTATTATTATTATTTATTATTATTTATTATTATTATTATTATTATTATTATTATTTCAACTCCTCTCAGGATGTCCTTATTGCTGTTTCGTAAATCTTGTTGGGTATACTATACCGCATTGCCTTCCTTTTTAGGCGTTAAATTCTTTTCTCAAATTGGACTACTCAATAATCAGCTGCCTTCTGCATCAGTGTTATTTTGACATTTTAATTTTCATTAACCAACCACTTTTGAACCTCTGCGCTAACGCACCCCAAGTCTTCAATGACAATTGTACAGCGTGTACCATTCACATTGTACAAATTTTACTGCTTCGTAATTTTATTCGATTTCCTTCAAAATTTATTCTTTCTGGAAAACTAGAATTCAGCTTGTACCCTAAACTGTGCGGTGCTAAATTCCGAATACCTTGTTAGTGGAATAGACCCAGTGTTACAAAAGTAAGGAGTGCCTTGTGTGACGTTGAGAAACATTCCAGTTAGAGGGTATTTTTTCTTACTCCCGTTGTGTTGTGCATCTACATTCATTTTTTAAATCCGACAAGTACACAACTGCAATTCATTCTTAACAATGACCAGCAATCTTCACTTTTTAATAGAACTCATCAGCTGTTGTAGAGGCCGCTCATAGAACAATTCTATTGATTTGCCAAAAAAAGAGTTTACGGTGTATGGCATACAACAAAAAAAAAGGAGATTTGACTTCGATTTTTAATAGCCTATTGTGATTTAGAACTCGCCGAAAAGCTTATACCCAGAAAGAAAGCGGACTTGTTTGATGGTTGTCTAGCATGTATACATTCATATGACATCAACAAGAAAATGTATTTGAAACTAATTACAGGAGGATGTTGGTGTATTTGATAAACTTTTGTTATCTTTTGTCGTACCCAAGTTCTTATTGATTTCGGTTTTAATAACATGATGTAAACACGCAGTTCTTCAGTTCTTAAAAACAAGTATATATTGTTTAGTGAGTGAGTAAAACTTTTCATATATTACGTGGAAACCACACTTGTTGTAGTTGATAAATTTGCTTCGGGTATACTTTGCAAGGCTGTAGCAAAAATCTGAATTAACAAATGGCTTTCATATTCATTCTATAGGAAAATTTGCCGTCATTGTAAGTGTCCCAGAGAGGATCACTGTATCATGAGTGGGGCATTTGATAAAAATTTGAACTTAAGCAAAATGCTACCTGAGATCCATCAAGGCGGTACCAACTTGGGTAATGATGATGACAGCGGATGTGCTACTGAGGAATACTCATGGACGCCGTCAGGACTAAAAGCAGATTTGGTAAGTAGTCAAACGAAAACCTACTGAGTTGTACTGTAGGTAACTTACATTTATACTTAATTATACAGTAATGAGCCAGTACATTGGTGTTCATCTTCCAGCAGTAAAGAAATGTTTTTATTCGTTTCAGGGCGACAGTTGTTATTACGTTCTGTTGTATAGATGTATTTTTAAACACAGACTTGCTTGTTTTGGTAGCTGCCCATGCGGGGAATTAACGACATTTTTCTAAACCAATTTCTTGGTGTAGTAAGGAGAGGTGACTAGAAAGATCAAAGATCATTAGAACTCCCTGAAAATTATTGATTGTGAGCTTCACAACAATAGCACTACCAAAAATAGTTTAATTTATCATATTAAACTAAATTAAAAATGAGACATAATAAATGTGTATTTTATTGAAATAGAGAGCAACGTGGCAGCCTTGTGGTATAATTTATTTTATTGATTAATTTTAAGAAAGTAGAGGGCGCCTTTACTGTAACTATTGTTGTCATTAATGTTCAGTTAATTCGAGTAATCTGATCAAGGTATTACAGTAAAATTATATTCCTGATATATTATCTATTATACGTTTGGTTTTTGCCACTGATGTGCTGTTTGGACTTGTCAGGTTGATGTGGGTTTTAACAAAGTGAAATAAGGTTGATTTTCTCATTAATCGTAGTTACCATGAATTTATTCTAGAAAACGTTGGCTGGCACTAGTAGTATTAGAAATTGTTTCTGTTGTTACTGGAAATTACTTATTTCTCGATATCGGAGTCTGGACTTATATATCTGACTTTCACACCCTTGCCCTGTTGACAGATCGATACCTAAACTGGGGTATGAAATTTTCCACTTGCTAATAATCCTACTCTTATAACATTTTTTTTTGCAAGAATATGCATAGGACCTTTGTGTACAGAGAACATTTTATCCCCATTTACCATCCTCTTTCTCCTAGGGGTTTTCTTCGACCCCCCTTAGAATAAATTTTCTGGTTTTTTTCATCTTGCATATTGGTCCGCAGTGCAGCTTGTGAGTAATCCATTATTCCATGTAAAAAAGGAAGCTCAAAAGCCCGTATTGACTCATTGCAATCTTTCTAATTAATGACTTGATTTAACTCCTTCCCCACCCTCGATTAACTTCCACTTGACAAATTAATACCCGTTCCAAATGGCCAGGGGGCGGGGACCTTTAATATTCAACGGATTAATTTTATAGTAAGTAGACACTCTCCATACGTTTTGTTTCTATAGTGATACGGTATAATTTTGTCGTATATGCCTTATTGTTACTCGTATGATTACATTTTGAAACACTAACAGCTACAGCTACAGTATCACTTTTTTAAAAATTGAGAATTATTGGATTTTTTGTTATTGTCCACACGTCTTCTGCGCGGCTTTGGTGAAGAATGGTTATGTTGATGTTGATGATGATGATGATGATGATGATGATGATGATGACATCAACAACAGAAATGACATCATACTGTGCATATCGTACAGTCAGTTGTAGTGAAAGAAGAATCTGTTTAGTTCTGTACTTCCTTTAAAGCCCTAAGTCAAGAATAGAACCCCCATGCCGTAAAAAGCCCCAGCTTTTTCAAGGATTTTCAGTAGGTGTGTTGTTTTGCCGAGTGATCGATTTTTATCACCTGTTAGTTAACATTTTTGACGGCTTTAGTTATTACTGATCAAAACATATTCTTACATTAGATTATTGTGCTTTTGTTTTATCCCTGAAAGCGATTCATTTCTACGAACTAAGTTTACAAAAATTTCCTTGCGTCGAAAGTTTCATTCCTTGACAGTACTTTGCTATTCCATTGCCAAGCATTCTGTTCAGTCATACAATACCAAAGTTGAAAGCAGAGATAATTTTTAAATTAAGATTACACCCTGATATTACATTTGGTCTTTGTTTTAATGAAATAAAGAAAATCGTGAGAATAATTTGATATTACACATAATAGCCCAACGTGGTGCAGAAAGCACTACCATAGTATAGCCCTGAGATAGGTTCTACATCAGACTCAGCAATGTCATTTAGCTTCAAGCCTTTACAACTGAAAACCCTGCATTTAACTGCTATTTTCATTAAGTGCTATCCTCCAGCTTCAGATCCTATCCAGTCCTCTGGGACCGTAGGTCATCCAGGTGTCGTCGGTTCATTCTTTCAGGAAGAGGTGGAATTTATAACATGTGCACACACACCACCTTTTTTCCTCACAGTTATTGTATTCAGAAGTACATAAGGCATATGTGTTTCTCCTGGTCGCAAGTGTGAAGAAATTTTACGCATCTTTTATGTTTGTTTTTTGTTTTTGTTTGTTTGTTAAAAACTATTGCTCTCTTTTGTAGCTAATACGTTACGTATGCAGTGGACATTGCTCGAAACATTGATGATCCACTTGCCTGGATACCTATTCTTTCGTGGCTTCTATGTGTTACTTCCCTAGAGGATTTGTAGGCCACACTTTCTTCTTCTAAATATATATTATTTGAATAACATCTTTCGTCTTATTTCTGTTATCCCAGTGCCTACCACGTGCATATTATTACCCTTGTTATTAAAACTCAAGTACAATACACAGCTTTCAGGAAATTCTCTAAGATTTTAGTCATTTTTTTAATTCACCCAAATATTGGGATATATCTTTGATAAAAAAAGTATGCAATATCGCTATGAAGGAAGATATTAAAGGGAGATGACAGCATCATACCAAGTTAAAATAACTGGGCAGGGAAGTGAGAAGATATCTTCTTTTACTGAATCTAGAGATTATTTTGCCGTCAGGGCAATATATAATAGTATTTTAGTAAATTGTGTATCAATGAGGAATTGATCACTTTGAGTGATGTGAGCCCAATGTTGCTGCTTTCTTGAAAATCACAGATATCTATTTTGACTCAGGCATGCAGAAATCTTAGGATATACAAAAGTGTACTCCGTATTTCTTTAACAATAACTATTAAACTTCCAAAAATTTTATAAGAGCTCAGTAGTTGAGAGATATCAAGATGAGCTTTTACTGTGTTTTAGCGATGTACCTAGTTTCAAGAGACGTTTGCAGATTGATTCTTAAAATTTAATATTGATCAAGAATTGCTTCGTTAAATCGGAAAAACGGAAAACAATGAGAATCTTGGTGGGTGTTTTACTCTTGGGTGATGTTTGGTCCGCTGAGTCATTATTTTTACAATTTAATAGAATACTCATGTAATTAATGTACCCTCTTGACAGAAACCCATTCATTTCACATTTAAGGGACACTGGCATATTTACGCTACTGACATCTTTTAAGACATTTTGCGAAACTTTACTACAAAAGACATAGCGTCTGTACATTTTGACGTTGATCTCTTCCAAGGGGTCACATGGCTTTTCCGTCTACCTTTCCATCAGTAAAATCTTAATAATGGAAGTCGAGGCTATTTTTTGTCAGGGTTTTGAAGGTTGTTGCACTGATTTAACTTGTTTGGAGGGTAATCAATTTTTGCTGTGTCATTTAAACATTTAAGTGTTTCTCGTACACATTTTCTTAACCTTTTTACAAGGATTACAGAACTCATCAAACTCATTTCCCTTGAAAAAGTGGCGACTTGTTATCACTACTTTTGGGATGGATGAATGTAAATAACTTAAACATACCAGATGTTGAAATATAAAGGGAAGATATTGAAAAGTCAACATGTAACCTTTGAACCATGACCCCAAAGGTCATGGTTAAAGGGCAGGTATTGTTCTTTGTACATTTTATATCCACTCGTGTAACCCAACAATTTATCATTTCTTTTTCATTGCTCCAAGGCATACGTCAGGATTCATCGATATTACTTTTATTTAATCGTGTAAGTTTGTTTTACTAGAAGCACATTGGCCGTTCACTTTATTAACTTTCGCCTTTAACAATGTAGCAAAACTTTTAAGAAGTATTATATACGCTACCTTGCAATTCTCTGGTCGTGAAAAGGAAACCCTAAAAAAGTTTTTTCTAGCCTGAGTGATTGATACACTGAAAGAAAAATTATAAATCAGTATAAATTAAGATGACAGTGGAGGGCTATCTGGATCTTCATTTAATGCATACCTATGAAAAAGAGTGCCCAAATGTGACTCATGTGTCGGCATGCAATAAAAAAGTACTGCTATTCTATTCTATTTTGAACGACTCGAGTTATGCAATTGCAACACTCCAATTGCTTTCGTGATACTGAATAAACAGTTTTCAAAGACCAACGCTTGAACACTGAAGAGCTTTACCCTCTTACATTGAACGAAAACTCTTTGGGTTGCTTTGATTTTTACAGCTTCGTGTGAGTTTCTGAGATTCTGCACTCAATACCTTGACTTGTAATTTACTCTAAGTAGGCTGGAACAATGATAATTTTCCTCGTCATCTACATCCATTTTTTTCCTTTCGTAAATATATTATCTATCTCAATATCAGAGGCACATTTTCAATATTGTAGGAATGATGACCTTCATAGTCAGACATTTTTATGAGTACTTTAACAATCGTGAGATTAATCACTCGTTCTTTTTCTTCAGAACAATATGGGGTGGAGAAATCCAATTAACTTCATATTGGAAGTCCGCCCAGTCGCTCAGAATATACGACAGTAATGAAAATTCCTCATGCCTTTTTCATTCCAAAAGAATTTGTTTCCTTTTTGATTTATTGTTTTGGTGTAATGTCTGAATCTTATAAGCAGTATTAAATATCATCAAATGGTTGACGTAAATATCAGACTTACAATGAATAAAATGTGTTTATGTAGTCTTAGAATGAATATTAATGGAGAAATATGGCTTGGTAACACACTATCTTTTAGTATTACGTAGACCATTTACACGTTACATCTACTTGCGCCCCATTAACAGGGTATACGGTAACTGTTCTACTTTTGTTCAAATTAAACTTTCAAACATGAAGACATTTTCTAGCATACAAGGTTCTTCAATTTGGTATTTGGTGGTTTAACGTTTAAAACTTGTTGTTCTATATTTAGTTAGTTAACCATCTTATTCGCCTTTCCTTTCCCCCGTTTACCCAGTCCTAGAACAGGCCGTTCTTACAAAAGTTATAGAATCTTTTTTCTTTAAATTTCGCAAACTTCTCGTTAGCAATATTGTTAAGCTCAACAAGCCATGCATTGACTTGATCTCTTCCTACTGTCACCGTCTTTAAAGCTTCTCTTGTTTCAGTACATGAACACACAGACTCCTTATTCGCTTGTTCGTTTGCATTACAATTATTGCACTCATGTTGTCAAAGCTTCAAATTATTTAGTCGTCGTTTCTTCACCACCCAGTCGATAGTGTACATCGATATCAAACACAAAGCTCTTTTCTCATAATGTCGGTATATTTCAGACTCTAACACAATACAATATTGCATTATGTAAGACAATCTTGGGGCTTTTTCTTTGGTAAAAGTATGACGTTTTTATGGCTATTTCAAGTGTCTTCATCTTACTATTTGGTATCACCACATCCTTAAAGGCAATACAAGTGCTTAACTAAGGACTTGGAGGGTAGCTGCAAACTACCCTTATAAGGATCTAATTTTCGAGTCTGTTTCATTAATTGGTCAGATTAACGTCCTTTTGCCCAATATTTGTTTGAGATAATCTTCTTATTCTTTGTTAGAACGTTTGTACCTTACACCATCGCTTTTGATACAGTCTTGAAAAGTTAGGTATTACTTCCTGTACGTTTACTCCCATGAAGTGTGAATTGAAAGCCGCTTCCTCGTGTATGTGACATTAAGTGTTACTGTGCAATGATTTTTCGATTGTTTTCCGTCAAAACAAAATCAGCTGATGAATACGTTTTTCTTTGTTAAAAACCCAAATGTATTACATATTTTAGAAATTCCTCTGTGTTCGATAGCAGTGTGTACTTGCAGTCTGATGCAGTCTGGATACTGTCAGTGTTTAAGCTCAAACTGATAAAAGGGTATGGTAACAAAACAGAGTACTGGGATTTTGTGCTTGCATGGGTTGATTTATGGTTGAATGTATGTGTATTCTTCACAGTTTTGTGCCTGTAAACATATTAAATACACCCATGTACTTATTGATCCATGGACGAATAATATGCCTGTGTTCGTTTGCGTAATGGATTTGCCCATGATTCTGTGAATTGCTGTGTCGATAAGACTACTAAAAACATAGAAAGACTTTTTTTTTCTTTTTCATTTTTCTTTATTTGTTTATTTGATTGAAAAAATCTTAGATAGGCCTTTCAGTATAAGTATATTGCTAATAACATAACTCCTGATTTTAGAGAGATTAAGTAAATCAATAAATGTTTGGTTAAGTAAATGTTGTGTACTTTCTCTTGAATTTTCATTTTCAACACAGTAGCATTCTCTACTAACACCAGATTCTTAGTCTCACTAGAACTAATTAATAAAGGAAGTCTGAAAATCCGGAATTATTTTCAAGCAGTTCTTTCATTCAGATCGTTTCAACACTTCATGCTACACTCTTTTCTTCAAAAAGTAGAGGAAGGCCAGCCCGTTTCCTCCTTCAAGGTTAAATATAAATATTGGTGATGCCTTGGAGTTAATAAAGAAAATAATTTTTCTCTTCTCCTTTATACACACAGTATAACTATAATTTGCCCCATTCGCCTTTGTCGGTCTTCTCAACATAGTTTGTAAAGTATGTCCACTATGCAATATATTCATATAAGCACTCCCGACGTTTTCAGTATGTTAACCCTGAGTTCATTTTCACTCTTTTAAGTAAACATAAAATCGTTTATGTTCACGTTGCGAAAGATCTATTACTATAGGTCTTTATAAGTCTTAAAAGGTATTTTGGCAAAGCTATTGTTAATATGAAATGCCGATTTAGATAGCAAACTTTTAAGGTAGGTGTTGAACAAAGTAAAGTGGGACCGACCCCAGCAGGCTAAACGCCAAGTCTTTGGGACTACTGTTTTACCTTTCTTTCAAGGTAATGATACTTTAATTTTTTGTTTTTATGTAGCAGGTTCTAGATTACCTTGGTTTATAGTATAGCAGGTGTTTGCCTCTGTAGTTCTGTGTAACCTTTTATGTAACACCGATGAGAGTAGCCTATCCGCCGAAATGATAGTAGTTGGATTTCCGCATTGAAAGCAGATTTGCATTCATTTGGCTCGGCTTCAGTCCGCTTGTCGATGTTGAGATAAAAGCAAGGGATACCGACCTCATATTAGTTAGCTGTATGATTTGTGTAGAGAGGACCCTATTCTGAATCTCATGCTTATTTTGACGCCTATTCATCGTTGATATAGTAGATCTTTTACGTTTTACATATATATTATTTACTATGGAGTAGCCAATCTTTATTCTTGTGGCCACATTCAAAACATTTATTTAGTTTTTAAGCAAGGGAGTGAGAGTTGTTGCGGTTGTTATTGGTTCCTATATGAGGCAATAGTCATAACAGTACCTACCAAATACGTGGACAGTGACAACAATGGTTGCAAGAAGACAAGCTCGTTTCGTTTAAGATTATAGAGCGTATGGTTATTATTTATCTTTAAGTTGACAAAAAGATAAATATAGTTAAGAGAAAAAACTGTTTTAAAAGTACGAAATGAAATAATATAAAATTTCGGTGCTGTACTCTCTCCTCTCTAAAATAACATCTCTTTGTCACCCTAATATTAACCTTTGTGTAGTGAGAACTAGGCTCGATCATTGCAACTCACTGAGAGCTGTATGTACAATACTTCACTCTTATGATCAATGCCGTATTTGTTACGCATTAATAATTTTTAATTGTAGTGTCTTCTACAGTGACTGATAGTATTCTACGTGTTAACTTCCATGCAAATGTGAGTTCAGTTATAATCGTTATTTAGCTGTGTGTAAAGAATGAATAATATGAAAAATAGAAGCTAAAGATAATACCTCACTGGGCTGTTATTTTGCCGGAAGCTGAAGGAAAAGCCATTGTATGGCATAAAGAATCATTTGTCATTAAAAATAAAGCTTGTAATTCTTTGCAAACTGAGTCAGCTGGTCATCGAGGAACGGTTTATTCAACAACCGTTGACCTTTGGTAACATTTAGAATGAGTTAAATTTGGCTGCTGTGAATCTAATGGTTCTGACAGTGCCCTACTAAAGCCAATGCCTGCTCAACGGCGAGTCATTAAAAGTACGGGGATTAGCAGTTTGTTTTGAGATTTAGAGTAGCATTGTTTCAGGAAGAGAAGGCTGGTAGATGTTTATATACAAATTTAGGGTCTGATAAGAATAGTACTCATAGAATGATTATGAGCCAGAGCTAATTTGGAGCTTTAAAGAAGACGTTGAAAAGATATAAAGAAAGTGTGCTCATAATAGCCAGTTAATAAAGAAATATAATCAATTTTAAATCGCAACTTTAAAGTTATAAATAGTGCGGCATTAGAAAAACAATGCTATGTCAGTATTTGTTTTTTAATCTTCTCGGGCTAGTAGTTATATGCAATCATACATGTCGTCTTTTTCTGTTAGTTGTGACTTTTTTAATAAATGTCTTGAGCTAATGTTATTGTGCAGTTAGTTTTGCTAATCGCCATGCTCTTATGTTTACGACATAGGGTGTGTGTGTTTAATCACACCTTGTTTGTTTTCAAGTATTGGAAGCTGTGCGTAATCATATACTGTATTCGTGGAGCATTTAAGATACTTATCTACGGTCAGCTTTAATAAGGATTATATACTCGCCTTATTATTTTATTTTCCCTCGTCACCCATCGAGGCATTACAAAAAAATAATGGTTGCGTGTTTCTCTTTTTTGTCATTATTATTTTGACATTATCGTTATTATTATTGATACTGTTTCTTTATTATAGTTGTAAATGCACTGTCTTTGGTAGTTAAAGGTGAAGGCTAGCAAAATTTGGTATGTACTCCCGCGTATTTGAAAGGACTTTTTCCCCTTTTTTACTTGTGCAACTGCCGTAACAGCACCGGCGTATTTTATTAAACCCACAATCTTTTCCTTGTTTTGTTTATGACGCAATGTGCCTTTTTCTCCCCGCTTTTTACAGGTACAAGCGTACATGGCTTGTCTGCCGGAAGACAAAATACCGTATGTGAATAGCATCGGAGAGAGATATAGATCGAAACAACTCCTTTATCAGCTGCCGCCACATGATAGCGATTCCAAACATTGCCATGATTTGTCTGAAATCGAAAAGCGAGAGTTAAGAACATTTCATGGCCAGAGAAGACGTGATGCTTTAGGAAGGGGAAGCGTGAAACTGTTTCCTAAGACTACAGATGGCGGCAAGGGAAACTGTAGACAGGTATGAAGTAAAGAGCTTTTACTTGGATTTAACTTGCAGTTATGAAAATAGACTGTATCAAAGTGTTTTATTGTAATGGTGTTGTGCACTTGGTTACCAAATAGATTACTTCCCCAAGTCTTTTAGAAACTAATATTTTAGTCTACCCACTGCCTTTTTTCCGATTGAGTTGGGTAAACAAAAGCCACATTTTTTGATGTTTAAATTTTAGTAAGTAGGTTTTATGTTAAAAGTTTTACATTCAAAAGGATTTACTTCTTTGAAGAACTTACTCGGGGTTGATGTTGTATCATAATGAACAACGGCTCTGATATCGCCCGGCTCACATGTACAGTTCATGGTCACGCCAAATGTGAATGACAATTTGTTGGTGTAGTTTATGCTGGTAGAGTTTTTTATGAAGTCACACTGTCGGGATAATCTATTTTCTTTGCCTTGTTTTGTTTGGGGGGCTTTATGGTTTTTTGTTTGTTTGTTTTTTAATTCTACTTTTTAATCTCTTTCCATTTACTTTTTTTTCCCGAACTATACTATTAGTAAGCTAATGCTGTTGTATATAACTTGTACAAAAAATGTTGTATGTATGTACCTCTCTTTCTCTTTCTCTCTCTCTCTCTATCTCTGTCTCTCTTCCCCTCTCTCACCC
>RDPX01000081.1:752006-859643 GCA_003991215.1 Morbakka virulenta | reverse complement strand
TTTTTTTCTGAAAATCTTTGTCCTTGTTTCATTGAGACCATAGTCTTTCCACCAGTTTAGCTAATTATTAATTCCTACTGTTAACTCTTTGGGTAAAGGGTGCTTATAAAATGCCATCTATTGGCATGATCACTTGCTCTGCATACCATATTGTATCCACATGTCGGGGGTAATGTAATTAGCGCTATAATTGGACATTTTACGTGATATTTCCTGTTCATAAAAAATAAAGACTGATTTTTGGGCTTCCTTCCTTCTTCGCACCCTTGATCCTATTTCTTTTATTTTCTTTACATAATATTTTAGTCACAAAGTATCGTAAATTTGATTAAACACAAACAGACTGTCTAGAAAGGAGAAGGTTTAGCAGTTAATGTTTTTATATGCGTATGCTGTAAGGGTTGATGTCCAATGCATTTTATTGTTTTCACATACCCTTTTGTATTGAGATATCAGAAAGCGTTGAACAACTAAAGCTACCGCAAGAATGTCTATAATTCGAATGTTAAGGTTTTTTTAACCGTTGGTAATTTAACTCATTGTCTTTCAAAATCACGGCACCTTTTATTAATTACAGCATTTTCATTTGAAACAAGATATTGACCATTATCGCAGTTCAAGTGAAATACAAATAGGCTTACTCTCTTTTTCTACAAAATGGATGATGAAGCAAAAGAATAAGAAGTGGAATCTGAATTTGGCAGTAAAAGGCTACATTGAATTTTTTATTTTTGCCAATTAGTGCATTTAAATTATTCAGTATGCATGTTTTTACAACTGATATGATAAGAGTTGAAAATGCAAAATTCTGAGTTTGATGGATTGATTTTCATCTGTAAAAACGGCAACAAATTATGAAGTATAGATTAAGAATAGTGAATATGAAACATACTACAAGAGACTTTTGAAGGGAGAATGTTATGCTTTACTAACAAGCAAAATCTGCTCATATAATCACAGTTCCACCTAGCTACATGATATTCATATTTGATCAACGGAAAACTTTGGTTAAGTAAGGGAATACACCATGCATTTACGGCTGCTCAACATTTAACTTACTTGTATAACAGATCACCACTACCTACTAAACAATATAATTTGATTTGACTGGCATGAAACCAGCTATGTGCCTGCTAGATCTTCACTTGGTTTTTTCGATAGTTTTTCTTTTGCATTGCACTCTCAGATATAATTTAGTAAAGTTTCTCTTTAAGGAAACAAGGATTCAGCTAGAATTTTTGAATAATCGTATAGACATTGTTGTCTACTTATCAAATATATGGATCAGTTTTACTCTATTGGATGAGAATTCGTTTTTGTTTTACTTCGCCTGCCTAACCTCAACAATGTACTGAAAATCACCGTGTGCTTAGCTCAAACAAAAGACTATCGTAGTTTTAAATGCTACTTTCCGGAGATACTTAAGCCTGAACTACCAGGAAACACGATATACTAAAATATCGTGTTTCTTGGTCTTTTGTCTTAGGCTGTACACTAGGGTTACCTGTCACGACCCAAAAAGAGGCCCATTACAGTCTGACTGAGGTTTTTATCTTCATTGAATTTGATTCGGCTGCTGTTTAGTATTTCCTTTGTTCTCAGTTTGATGGCCAGTGCCTTCGTCCATAATTTGCTCTTCAACAGGACTTTCCTCGTCAGATAGCTCTTCATTAACTTTAGTTGATTCGATTTCCTCACCCTCGCAACCGAATAGTTTACCCGCTTCATCAACTGGCGCTAGAGATTCTCCTTGCTTCTTTCGATGAACGCCCTTACATGGAGTAATACGTTTTAGCAAATCCTTTAACTGCTTTGAGCTTTTCGATTCGGCTCTGAATATCTAAAGATCTCCTCCCATCAAAAGCACTTGTAAACTAAAGTTCTTTATAGCGTGCTGGGATATCAGTATCAATACTTTCTAAACTTTCAACCAACATCCGCAACGTATCATCATAGGTAGGCTGAGGGATCTTCTTCAGATCAACTCTCAATTTGTTTATCATACGCTCCCGCTGAAGCTCGCGGTACTTCTTTTTCAATGGAGGATGGATATCTGTGTCATTTATCTGGGTATCCCCTGTAACGCCATCACTGATTCCAACATACACATATCCTTTCTTTTACCTCAGGCATTAAGTGGACGCTGTGGTCATCCAAAACATAAATGCAATAGTTCCTCGTATGGTGTCGGTTTGGGAGGTTTGAAATTGTTACTAACATCTGCCAAGGCGGTAAGACCCTTCAGGAGCCCATTGGTATTTTATTCCTTCTGGTTGATTCAGTGAAGTTCCGGTGCCCTTGCCTTTGAACACAAACTCTGGCTTAACAACAATACTTAAGTCACTAGATGCCTGAGTAAATGCAGTGATCCTTCCGCGAGAGAGAATTGTTTTCCTCAAAATAAGTATCGTAACCCTTTTTTTTTTAAGAGTCTTCTGCGATGAACTCACGTTTTGTTGAAGCGGTATCTGATCACCATTTATTATCGGGGAATCGACGACAAAATTGTCACTAAAAAAAAACTCCATTTATTCTTAATGTACACGTAAACACGTTCTTTCCTGTCTTCTTGCTTAATTTGAAAGCATTTGTGTGGCTTGCTCGAACTTTATTACATTCACACATCCAACCCTTGATCCATTTGTTCGAAAACATAAGATCCAGTTGCTGATAACGACACTACTCGTAGAGAGATATAACGTTGAACGTATTAAACAAGCTTTCAATGCCCCGAGAATGTCTAGGAACCAAACATACAGAGATTCCCGCATAGTTAGTGCAACAACCTTTCTTCGAGCACCTGGTTGACGGTATTTGAATTTCGATACCAGTACTGTAATTTCGTTTTTATCTTTTGAGATTTGGTCGTAACAGCGTTTTCCCAATTTCACGGCCTTCACTGGAACTGTATCACTGGATTTCAAACTTTGAAGATCCAGGTAATATTCGCGAATAGAACGCGTAACGTAACCTTAAGGTAATTTTTGCGTGTGTATCTTCATCTTATTGTTCCAATTCACTTTGTTCTTGAATTCTTCAACTTTGGCATCATACTCATGTTTATACTTTTTGCATAGCTTTCTAAGTTCTTCTTTCTCAGCTAAAGCATATTTATCCCTCTTTCCACGAACAAATTTTGGAACAAATTTTCTCGACAACTTGAATAACTTGAGCTTAGCGCAGCAGTGCAAAACTTAAATCAAGTTCAAAATTCCTTTTTGTAATGACACTAAACAAATTAAAAGCGAGAACCCTTCAAATAACTTTATTAAGTAGAAAAATAAATTATCAACGGAAAAAAGTTTTCAAACGATTAAGTAATTAAAAGAAATTAACAACGCAAGAGAGTTTTCAAACGATTGCACCTGTCTGTTTTCTTCGTTGGTGTTATCTTGAAGGTGTTAGCGACTCATTACAACAAAAGTATTTAAAACACATTAATATGGTGAAAGAAAAAAATTCTTTTCTCTAAGAGCAAAATCCCAAAACCAGCGTTCATTCCTTAAAAATTATTAAACGGGGGCACCCAATAAGCTCGGGGGGTCGGCAAAAACGAAAAAATTAATAAGCGTCCCTTGTTTGTTTCACAGAAGAAATATGCCCTATTGGCTCCGATTTTAGTGCTTTCCTTATATGCAATATTAAATATTTGTGGCAAACTGCTTATTTCCTGCCACCAGCTTTTTGCTTACACAACCAGTCTCACCACTGGTCTCCAAAATTTTTTCATTGTCTCCAGTATTGTCAATTTAGGGTATTTGCGTGATCCACACCTTGAACCAGTGGAGTATTCCTTAATGTTGCTGACTTTTTTGTATTAATGCTGTAATTTGTTTAAGTTGTGGTGTGTACCGATCAACAACAGTGGACAAACGTATCCTTACTACGTTTTAAACTGATATACCATTCTTGCTGGTTTGCCCGATGCTTATCGCTTTCTTAGAAGCAACAATGTTATAAAAAGTTATCTGAATAATATGATTATTATTAGGGACATTTTTTATTTTCAAGAGATACTAAAATAATTTTTGCTTCTTTTTTTTCTTGCCTTAACAGAGTGTTAAATAGGTATAAGCTTCTTGTATTTTCGTCGAGTTTTTTCTGCCACGTCAACCTGTCGTGTTTACCCTCAGAATGACCAGTCAGGAGCAATACCTAGTAATTGATAAACCTTAACCCATACTTCGCATTGGCCTCTTTTGTTGCTATCACATCAGACGTACACTACATCTTTGCAGTATTTCTTTTGTTTCGGAATTGTGTTGTTCTATTTTGTATGTTTTTGTGCCTGAATTTGGGGGTGTTTTTCTGTATTGATTTTGTTCGTGCTGATTAGGCTATGGAATATGACTTCAGGTTTTTCCGCATGTTGGCCCATTTCAAGACTCACCTGCTCGCGCATTTAGCGTATAGGTCGCTACGTAAAATATTCAGCTTTCTTTTACATGTGATACTGAATTTGAATTGATCTGGTCTGCTATTAGTTAACAAAACCCGTAAGCCAAAGAGTTTTTTTGAAAAACAAAGCGCAGTAAGAAAGGAATTTCCTTCACTAGAAAAATGCCCACATCCCTAAAGTTGCTTGTGATTTACTGGCTTTTATTTCAATATGAGCATTATCCGTACTTGGAGAAATATTTCATTTTCTATTTTTTTTGTAGTACAGTTTTAATTTCAAGTTATAATATATCATAAAGGGTATTTTATTGCGAGTACTACAATCTCTTTTTAGTGTGGAAAATTTCTGAAGGCCGGAGATGCCACTGTATTTGCATGGCGTGCTGGGCGGGACAGTGCTTGGCACCCTGCTTGCTTCATTTGTGCAACTTGCAACGAGCTTCTCGTCGATTTAGTTTACTTTTTCCAAGACGGAAAGATTTATTGTGGAAGGCACCATGCAGAAGTTTTAAAACCAAGATGTAATGCATGTGATGAGGTGAGCTAAGGCATTATTTACAATATGTTTTACTGTGTCTTGTCATCAAATCTAGTTGTTGACAGAATTGTTTCATCCATACTAGTATGGAAACTGGCGTCATACTGTAAATGGTAGTGGGGATTATGATAGTAGTGAATTGTACCTCAACATCAGTAAAGAAAATAAAAATAAAACTTCATCGTAAATGCCTTAAAAGAAATTTGAATCTAAATGAAGTCTAGAAGTTACTTTCAACGAAATATCTGCAGAAGTATTACTGCACCCACCCATCCCTTAACCATTGTATTAGGTATATATGTGTAATTTGAAACTACTGTTAGTAAGTTTTATTATTTGCATTTGTTTGGACACAACTGCATAAACTTACAGAAAAGGTTGGCCAGCACCAACAGTAATGGTTTGAAATAAATCATTTGGAGTTTAAATATCAATATTTCAACTGGTACCAACATGCAGTTCATCAAATGCAAAACGTTTGTTGGCCTAGGGCTTCAAGATCAAGGAGGACAGTTCCATAAGAAATCAGTCCAATAAAAAAGTTCAACACGTATCTGAAAATACTTGTAGCCTCCGATGCGAGCTTACGACTAAAATCCAAACAATAACTTTAATTCAGTAACATACTGTTCTTGATGTAACTGCTGATATTATTAAGTCCTCCAGCTCTGTATTGACCTTGGCATGACTTTGGGTAACGTATACTTAGTTTCGGGTAGCCTCCGCTGCGAGCTTATGACTAAAATCCAAACTATAACTTCAGTTCAGTAGCATACTGTTCTTGATGTAACAGCTTATATTATTAAGTCCACCAGTTCTGTATTTGGGTAACGTATACTTAGTTTCGGGTAATACAGTTTTTTCTATTTCGTATCAAGTTTCAGTAATCATTTAAGCATCATGTGTTACTTTCCCTATTTACTTCGTCGTTCTACTTATTCTGCACCTCCAGTATTCAATGCCTGTTTTTGTACTTAATGGATTGTAACCCCAGGTTTTCCGTCCACTCATTTGAACAATTTTTTCTTTCTCTGCCACCTTTATACAAGCTTTTCCTATTTATTCTCTGTAAGAATTTACCTTATCCTGCTGTTGCTTTGTGGTTCCGAAAACGTTCTTTAAGTCGTCTTGCATACATTTTTGCTATTTATAACCGTTCATTACCATTTACACCACCACCACCCTACAAAAAATGCTTTCCTTCATTGTTTTTTAAATGATCTTGTACAGCTCGTTTGCCCCATTTTCCCTTCATTCTACGTACATTAATTCCATAGTTAACTACTTGTGTGTATTACTTTTATCAAGTTTTATTGTTGCCACCACTTATTTCTACCCTGAACCTAGTAGATTTTTTTAACATCTATACCTACAGACCTCCGCCTTTGATAACCTTTCCTTACTTAATCACGGCGTCGGACTTTTTTCACAACATTCATTGCCTCGATATCACTGCCTGCTTTCATTATTATCTTACTTTATTTATTTATTTGTATTTTGTAATACATCTCAAATAAACACTTTCATTCTCCAGGTAGTCCTATTTTGTACCTATTTGTTTTTTGAATCAGCATTGCCGCTGTTACTTAAATCCACCACCATCAAATAAGAGAAAAGTGTCTATTTTTGCAAAACCTTTACTTATTTTTATTCATCCAATTTCTCCTTTTTTTCTGGATCCTGTTACTTTTGACCATGTTGCCTATTATATAATCATGCTTTCATTGAGTATACAGTTTGGATGTTTTGTTTGTTTGAGCACATCGTCCACAAATTGCCACTCCCAGCTCTTGCCCTCCCTTTCCCTCCATATTTCTGATACTTACCCTTTGGCTTAACAGAGTAGCGAATATACCGTTAACGTTTTTATAGATTTAGATCAGTGCTGTTTCATGCATTACCACAGCGTAAAACCTACCTAAGTTTAGAAATATACAACCCGGTATGTGATACAATATTGCAAAGTAGATTTTTTGAAATGTACGTCGTAGACAATTACGTCAGATATCGAAAATGATGCCGGTTAATTTTTCCTTGACTATTGTGAGCTGTCACTGACTAATTTTAAAGGACATAGGTCGCCACGAACAGCCTATGTATATCGGCACCAGGCCCAACACGACGATTATACATATTGCGAATGGACTGATGTTGAATTAATCCAAAGCAATGGTTAAAAGCGAGCGAGTATGTAATGAAACAGAGTTTGAGTATTAAACTGGAGAATATTACTAGGGTTTTTTGTTAATATGTTGCACGAAGCTCCACCTGTTTTAAGCCAGACAGTTCCAGATGGCACTTTGGAAAACGAAGTGTTGTTTTGACACGGTTTATTACTCTGTTGTCAAACACAGCATGAGAAGGTTTCGGCCTGAATGGACGATTGGTTGTGTTCAAGGAACTATTTTGAATGAGGTCTTAGATCATGATTCCTTCTTGTGAACTCGTTTATTATTGAACAAGTACCGTTTCCTATTTACTAAATATGTATTTATCAACTCTTTGGGTCCTATTTTCCATATTACAATGCTCGAAAATCAAGGAAACTTGACTTACATTGCCTTATTTACCTGTCTATGCAACAAGTAATGTACATGGCAGACTATTTGACTGTAAATTTTATTGTTTTCTAACACAGTCACGTACTGTGGCTTTAATGGGTCATATGCTGTATCGATGCACGTAAATTCGAAGGTACCTTATGACTATTTCGCGGAACATTTGATGAACATGGATTTAAAACAACATGAAATTTACCAAACGACCCGCTAGAATATCGTCTGTGAAACGGGTTGCCAGAGCAGATGCATCGATACATCGAAACATCGATAGAAGGGTAAATACGTACTTGCATACATACATACATACATACATACATACATACATACATACATACATACATACATACGTACATACATAGAGATTCGTAGCTTTAAAGGTTGTGTCGTCAGCTCTGACCTTTGCTGACGACAAGGTTTAAATTTAGTAAGCGATACTTTGTTTCTTTTTTGAATAATTGAAAATAGTGTTTAAATAATCACTGCCCTTTTCTTCCTCAGATCATATTTGCTGATGAATGTACAGAGGCAGAGGGTCGATTTTGGCATATGAAACATTTTTGTTGTTTTGAATGCGAGGCACCACTTGGAGGTCAGCGTTATGTCATGAGGGAAGATAAGCCGATTTGTTGTCGGTGCTTTGAACGAATGTTTGCCGAATTCTGCGATTCTTGTGGTGACCCCATTGGAATCGATGTGGGGCAAATGGCTCATGGCAATCAACACTGGCATGCAACTGAGAAGTGTTTTAGCTGCTATACTTGTGGTTCATCATTACTTGGACAGCCTTTCCTGCCAAAAAATGGGGAAATATTCTGTTCTTCAAGCTGCAGTCGTGGAATAGCACCAAAGCATGCGGTTGCTAGCAAATATCCGCCTCGTTCACAGTCACGAATACGAACACCGGGAACAATTGATTCAGCTGGTATATCAAGTGATAAAAAAGATGGTGCATCGGCTTTTAGCCCCGAGCCTGTACGAAAAGCTCCAGAAGTTCGTGCAAAGGCCAGCTACCGTAGTTCCTTAGACAAATATGGGTTAGCCGCGGCCGAAAAAATTGGAGAAGTCTTGAAGAAGCAGGGAGAGGCCTCATTACGAGAGGATAGTGATTCAGGATCTGGTGGTTCAAAGCGTGAACTCCCACAGTTTACACCAAATCGACACGGGAAAAAGCCTGTGCTGAGAGTAGCACCAAATCACCGAAATAGACCAACAGGGGAAGAAATTTGGATAGATATGGTGCCTGCAAAATACCCAACTACTAGGCATGATCAGAAATTTGGGAGACAGGATTCTCAGGATTCATCAGTGCCGACTGAATACTCGGATGCGGAAAAGTCAGTTTTAGGAGAGAAAGATTTGAATCTGCCGTCGTTAGCTCTTGATAAATTAAATCGACATCGTAAGAAACATAGAAAGCGAGGGGAAGACTCTTACTATTCAGACTATGAAGTGGAAAGACGAAAACGATCACAAAGAAGGGGAATTTTTATGCCACCCCCACCAACACCAGCGGAGGTTATGCCTAAGGAGGAAATAGCACCAAAATCAAGGTCGAAGTCTTCAGAATCACTAGATGCAGGCAAAAATCGTGTGCAGGGACGTAGGGAGGAGAGAGAAAAGCAAAAAAGGACTAAATCAGAAACCAATTTGTCAGGCGGTAAACAATATAAGACTAAGACAGACGCCGTTGCAAATTTGAAATATGGTATTGAACTTAAATCGCCCAAAAAATCGTCTTTTATGAAGGTCGACATCGGTGGACGAACACCTACACGTAAAGAACCTCCGGAAGGTTACTTTGGTATTCCTACTCGGGCCAAAGTTTACTCCGACGGTCGAAAGCCACCAAGGATATCATACGTAACAATGGACGATATGGCACTCCAGCGCAATAACTCTGGAAAACAGAGTAAACGATCTGGGAAAAAGAAACGTGGGGATAAGCCAGGCCAGTGTATTGTATCGTAATACAAGAAAATATTTCCCTGGTCCCAGTGCCAGTAGTAATTAAAAGGTATCCTTTTAATAGTTGATATTGTTTGCTTTCTTGTCAGTATTGCGCTCGTTTGTTAATTATTAATATCAACTCACGGAACCGTTGAAAAAGCAGATATCAAGTCTTTGTGTTAACGTATTGCCTATACGGTATTGTTAATAAACAGCATTATGAACTTGAATTTATCCACTTTACGTATTCTTTGTATAAGATGTCAAACACCCTACGCTTAAGGTAGGTAGGGAATTTATTCGTTCCTTGGGGCGTAACGTTATGGCAATGGCATTACCTAAATTCTTACCTGGCTACATATGTGGCCGTTGGAGAATTTTGACCGTACCCTCTAGTCTCGATTCTATTTATAAGTCGATGAATGGTACCGCTACACTCAAAATTGGAACAGTTTATAAATTGAGCTTATCACGTATATATACAGTACCACTTTGTGGCGTGTAGAAAAATGGTTGTCGTTTTAAATTTTTCATCTTGTATCTAACACCATACGTTTTGCAATATTTACTTTAGGAACTACTTTATTTATTATTTTTATTATTATTATTATTATTTATTACTGTTATTATTAATTATCATTACTATTATTATTTAGTACTGTTATTATTATTGTTGTTATTGTTATTGTTAGGGGTTGTCTGCCTCAGTACAATAAATTTTACAATATACTATAAAATACTTCTATCAACGAGAAAGTTCACAGTAAGTGGATACTGAGACGAATCCAACAAATATACCAAATACGAACTAACAACACGACTCAAGTAGACTTTTAATCTTCAAACTCGAGAAAGTTGTGCTCTAGAAATTGAAATTTTTAATCTTATTTTTGAAAACAATAATACTTTTCTCGTGACGCAGTAGGACAGTTTTTGACCAGCTTCCCTTCCTATCTTTGGTAATTTTAGTGTTGGATTTCCTGGTGTGGTGATGGTATGACTTGGTATGAATTTGTATTTATCAACTGGGGTGACGCTATTTAGTGCTCTAAAAACATCTACAGAAACGTATTTTCCATCTTGATTCAAACAAATGAAGTTTCGAATATTCCATGTTGAGAATTATTCAGGTGACCAAACACGGAGTAGCAAAAGAAAACCAACAGTTGTATCATCGATGTGAAAATTGTTTATAAACAAGTGGTGAGATCTTTTGTAGCTGCCCAATTCTTTAATTAATAATCTTTCTGATATGTTTTGTTGATGCGAAAATGACAAATTCAATCATTCTCTTTTGGGGGCTTAGCATTAGACAGTTTTCTCTCATTAACTTGTGAATGATGCTTGCTTCATTGTTGATGTGCCTTTAAATTTCTGACAATGACTCAATTGGGTAAAAGTAACCGTATTATTTGCATACATGAATACGTGACAGTGCTTTAGTTGGAATTGAAGATAGTAAATAAAGAGAAGAAAAAGAAGGGTATTTAAGTTGAGCTCTGTGGCACACCATGGGTAATAAGTCATTTTTTCACTGATAGTATCTCATTAATATACGATTTGACTAATATGCAACAAGTAATTTCTACTCCATTGAACCTTTTTACCATAGACACCATAATACAGAAGTTTATAAAGTATACTACTATGGTTCACCGTGTCGAATGCCTCGCTAGGGTCTGAGTTATGTTACTTTCGTCCATGTTTTCGTACGTCTCATCAACAAGTTTTGTAGCTGCGTCACGACTGCTCTTTTTACGAAGAAAACTATGTTGGCATTCATTTAAAAATTTATCACCTTCAATGTTATCAACTAGTTGGGTCTAAACTTATGCTTTTTGATATGGTGCTTATTGCTCGAATTGGATGGTAAGTATCGATGTGTGTACGGTCTTTCATTTTAAGCAATATTGCAGCCTGCTGCCAATTTCTTTCTCGTAAAAGCCCATCGCTCTTATCGATTTTTCCGCATAACGCTGGTATAAGGCATAAAAATGACATTGGTACCATCATTGTATACAGTTTTTTTTCTTTACGAAAATTCGAAGTCCATTATGATGTGAATATATGCATGTACATATATTCACATGTATATACTTGTACAGTAGGCCAAGTTTTAGAGGAGTCATTGTTTCTCGTTTTTTAATTAGATCAAGAATTAACTTAGGTCCAGACCCGCGACACATTACTGAGTTATTTTTACTGCATGGTCGAATCAAAACACTTGCCGTTGAACTCTGTCAGTACTTATTTTAAGTTGGCTATGACCTGTAAGCAGTAAGTAATGTATGATTTATACAAAATATCCTTTGTGTATCGATGTTTGGGTGAAAAAATCTTGTTGCGATGAAGGTGGGCCTTTCTTGCGTTTCCGCTTTTGATCGCTCACCATTTAGCCCAAACCACCTCTAAAAGACTACTAGAAGGTAATTGCATGTTATTGATTTATTCATAAGATTGGACTTCAGACTGAGGCTCAAGACGACCTTACCGGTTTTTTTTGCTCATTTGTACTGATTTGAACGCGACAAATTTCTTTGTGTATAATATATTCTTATGTTGTTTTCAGGAATAGCCGCATTGTTACTTTGTAAAGTGCTACAAGAATACGCCCCGAGTTAAGTTTGCGCTTTGCAATTTAACGCTAATATGAAGCAACAGTTTTAAAAATCTCCTAAAGTTGAATTTATTGATTTTGGCATAACGGTTGTAAGGTATTGCCACAAGATACCTTAATTGTGCATTGTACAGAATAAATCTTGAAAATGCTTACACTTTTGGTTGTATATACAATCAAAGTCAATTCAGTTTGCGGTATTTCGTTTGTCAAGGTGAAGCATTCAGCACATTCGTTATTTTGCCAGTTAATGGCTTTGCATCTGTTGTTGTTAATTTGTTCTTGGAAACGACGATCAAACGTTTGTCTAACTGATATACTGTGTTCCTTGAGGATCCATGTTTTTGTAACAAACATGTTTTCCATCTTCGTTTGTTAAACCCGGAATTACACAGCCAGATCCTGTAAATCTATTGACCCTGCCCAGTATTACATGTTGGATGTAATCTTTCTTTTTCCTATTAAGCTGACGCTCACAAAAAGACTCAACACCTTTCGAGTGTTTTTGTGAGCTCTATCTTTAATGAAAATGGTGATTATGAATTGATTTGCTTAATTGAAACTTTACGATTTTTTTACGGAATTTTGTGTGACGGATATTGTTTTGGATTGGTTTACGAAGTTTTTACAAGTAATTTCTCTTAATATTTTAAAGGACCGTTATTTGAATAAAAATAATAGCCATTGTGTTTTTTTATTTACCCGCTTTTAAAGCCGACATTTTGTTCTTGGGCAGTTTACCAATAGTTAACGTGTAGTGTAAGTTGGAACTCCTTTACCCGTGAATATTTATGTCTTATAAAAGACGTGATTTATTTTTAATCGGGTTGCGTCGTCTTAACCAGAAAAGGTAGTTAATCCTGTCAAAATTTTAAACAAGAGTTATATGTGGACATAATGTCAATATATCAGGGGGGTGTAGTCATTTGACAAAGGCAAAAGTTTTTTTTATCGGGTTGCCTTTAACATAAAAGGCAAAATTGTAAAGAAATGCCGTTAACTGATTGACATTTCAAATTGATGTCGAATATCTGTGTATTTTTTAAGGTCTGTCAAGGCAATGGTATAATTATGGCTCTGGAAGCCGCTGCCCTGGCATATAATTTGCTGTTTGTCTTGTAAATACCCATATATGTAGTTAAAATAACTCTCGGTGTGAGTATCAGATAAAAAATGAAATTCTGTAAATTATTTGTAAGTAGTACAAGTCAAGTGAATACATTCCGTGAGGCTATTTGTTTGTTATGCTCATTCTATCTATCAGACCTTTAATCATTTGTTTATTTTTTATACAACCTTATTAAAACGTTATATAAAAGGAAGAGAGGCTTTTTTTAGGAGCCGTGGGTTAATGGTTAGTGCAACTGCACCGAAACCAAGAACTCCGGGTTCGATTTACCTAGCGGGCGACTTTGGAACTTCATGAAAAAAAGCCATTGGTTGGCGTCAGGAAGGGCATCCGGCCAAGAAATTCCTCACTGCCAAATGCAAGTCCCTGTGAAGGGCATCCTCTAAGCCCCAATTAATGGGGGGAAATGACGTTAAAAAGGCTTTTTTATACTTCCTCTCTGGAATTGCCTAACATATTTGACTATTTACTCTAGTGAAGTGAAAGCCCGAAGAAGTAAGGCCGAATTCACTAAGAAGTTGATTGTTTCTAATGCTGGATAATCTGTTTTTGTTCATGAATCAGAAAAATAGTATTAGCTGCAATATTCCAAGTGGGCTTGTTATGTTGGGGTTTGGGGTTAGAGTTTTATGTTGTTGTTTTCTTTGTTTTTAAAGAAAAGTTATTTGAGTGAAATCTTGAAAGCGGGATAGTTGGAACAGATGTACTTTTGCACATAACTATATACAAGAACTCGACACAACGTTTTTTCGTACCTCCTAGGATTCCCATTTACAGAGTAATACTACTAAGGAAACTAGTAGTTAAACAAAAAAAGTTTTACCACACGAAAATTATATAGGTGACAATTAACAACAGATGTGTCCGCTTCTTTCATGGCGCTAACCAAATATTTTGATTGATCCAATACCTTGACTCAAAAAACGGAAGGTGTTCCCTTCTTTCTGCATTGCAACTTGATTTTTTTTACCCGATGGACCCTTATACTTTTGTTTTCAGGAGAAACGTACAATTCATGGAATTGCAGAGCATTTGATATATAAAAGTGAAATAAAATACGTGTGAAATGAAAATGCAATAGTATACAGTTTGCATTGGCTTGAAGAGGCATTTGACAGCATGAGCCAAACCGGACCAAGAGTAAAATTATCTTTACAACAATATGTCTATTTGTGCACTGCTCATTGTCGCTACAAAATGTCAATAAAAATTTCCCCTGTAGGATTACGTTGCACAGACACTTACATTTTGTCGCCCCCGCCAATACTTAACCCCTTTATAATACAGAATATGTTAATTGAAAGCGCCTTGGCATGTTACTTATATATTACCCACAACTCTTGGCGTAGAAGAAGTAAAAATGTTTTCCGTTGCCTTGTTACTTTGGCAAATGGCAATTGATATCGTTGTTATATAGCATACTGTGTACTGGCTCCAAAATTGGAAGATTGTTCAAATTCCCCCTGCAAGGATCTCTGCGAGGTAATTATTTTTTAAGGAAAAATCCCAAACGATGCCTGAAGCCATTTAGTAGAGTGGACTACCATGAATCATGAAGAAAAGGTAATTAAAGGTAAAAGAATTGAATTCACTTTAGACATGAAAAAGTTTAAAGTCTGCAATAGGAAAAGAGCAATTTAATAAAGATTGAACCAAAATCGCGCAGCTTGAGGAAAGCAACTATGGCCTTAGAGACACGTCCTTGCGGGCGGAACCACTGCGGGATTGTTATTAATTTACTCTTTAATAGCGAGTCAAGAAAATTGGCACAAAATAACCTGGAGTCAATGTAGAAGAATTGGTAGAACGCCTACTATTGTAATATTAATTGTAGAAAGGACCAAGACTGGCGACATCACCTCGATGTTTAAGGGTTAAAGACGGAAAAATCAAATTAAGACTCGCCTCTACCTCGATGGGCGAGATTCAGATTACATTATGGTACACCTGCCTGCATATTTAAACAGTATTCTACACAAGGATGAATTGTAGATTTGTTAAAAGACGAAATGGTTTCGGATTAAAAGTAGTCGTTTGCCCTACAGAATGATAAACGTTGGGAAGCAGACTTGTGAATCAATTGTATTTATGAATTCCCAAGAAGGTAAGTTACGAAAGTAAGAGAACGAAATGGGCTGGTTCTTTTCTTTAAAACCATATCCAGAGAGGGCCTGTGGAGCAATCAGCAAGCCCTTTAATGTCATCAAGGGCAGATGCTCGAGATAGTCTTAGCCTAGAGATGACCTAAGTAACTATTTTTGTAATCATAGCAATGGAATTTAACTAGGGAAAGGTGACAAGGGAAGAACTGTACATGACGTATCCAGGATAGAATTAGCAGCTAACGAATAAACGAGGAGGTAAGCCTTTTTCACAAAAAATCGGACACTATCAAAATGTGAAGGTACAACATGCTTAATGGAGTTAATAAAAATATTGTGTTGTGTATTTATCATCAGAAAGAGAAGAAAAAAGAGAGAATTCGGATAGGTATTTTCGCTGTCACGGGTCCAGACTGGAAAGTCAGTAACTTAAAAGGTCCTGAAAGAAAGATTTTTTTATGTACTAGTGAGTCACGACACATCAAGGCTAAAAGCCACTCGAGGATGAGGGTTAATGAAATGGATAGACTGACAGATGGATGCTGATAAGTATTGTGAAAGGGACGAAAGATGTAAATGAAGGAATAAAATTTGATGACCTATAAGGAAGGTTTTGACAAGTGTTTATTGACATTTGATTTAAAGATATACATGTTCTAGACCTCCGGGAAGCAATCTTGTGGCAAAGTGTTCCACAGATTGGAGGTTCTTGCAAAACTCTTTTCATGGAAATTCCGTTTGATGTTAGGCACATGGAAGAAAGGACAATTTTTTGCTTTAGTGGTAGCAAGACGCGTTCTTGCTGTAAAAGTTTTACAAGGAGGAACTAAGGATTGAAGCTCAGTCGAGCACTTACCATGGAAATACTGATAGAGCAGAGAAAGACTAGCAACGTCTCTTCTGTGAGAAAGAGGCTGTAGAGAATTAAACAGATCATCTCCGACAAGATTGAGAAAATTACAGGAAACCTCTGTTTGCTACTTCAATAGAGATATCGTAAGCTTCTAACATAACTTCTAAGATAAAGATTAAAATTAAAGGTTGAAATCACCAAACACAAAATTATTGGTCAACTATGGGCCTCAAAAGCTCTATCGTAATGTCAAATAGTCCCGAAAATCTCCTTGAAAGATCTTCCTTGAAGGAGAGAGACAGTTGACAGATAATAGGTTCATAAGCACACTCGAGACCTGGGAGTTAAGATATTTGTATGTGTCTTAATAGCCAACCTATTAAGATGAGTTATTAGTCACAACTTAATAGAAGTAAATAGTTGTTAACCCTAAGATTGTTGTTAAGTAATTCTATTGGCCTCACAGAGTGCAAAAATATGTTAAGGCTCAATGAGGTAAAGACTGGAAAAATGAAAAGCTGGGACAAAATCTTCTGATATTACAGAAAGTTAAAGTAAAAGCCTCATTACATAAAATATAAGAAGCTGTTTTAGTTGATTTGGATAGAAATGACATTGTTCGTGCAGGAGTAAAGGTGTAACAGTGATAGAAACAAAATTATCAGTTGTCTTTCCTTCGAATCTATTGGATATTGATTGACCAATATTTTATAAAAAGCCTAGGATTTTCATGATCCCAATAAAGTTATAAGGGGTCAAAGGCTGGTCAATAAAAGCATTTATCCCTTAACAAGCTTTGGCTTAACCGTAATCAATATTTTTATCAAGATACAATTACTGGGAGAATTGCCAACCTAAGGAAAAGAAACTTCTCCTTTTCTGGTTAGACAAAAACCTGCGGGAGTCCAACCTCACAAGATCTCAGGGTTGAGAAGAAAATCGATTTTAGAAAAAATCTTGTTTCCAGTCTAATAAATGGATTAGTTGGGACATACGTTGGATTTAATTTTCCAGCGTTTTATGTCCTCAGGTGCTGGAGATAACTTTTTCCAAAACTGGCTAAGTTAACTGGAATGCTCGCAAGATGAAATTTATGACAATGAATAAATATTTTGTGGAAGGATAAAGAAATATATTTTCGTGTATAAACGAAAACTTGTTTTCCAACTTGCTGCTTGTTACTTTATAATTGACAATTTAATCAATTACAAGGGGGGTCATTTTTAAAGGTACACTAGACAGTTGGATTCTGCTTTTTATTCAACGTAAGTAACGCCTAGGTTTTGAATATTACAAGACTATTTGAAACCATTACCTAGCTTCTTTGACTATTTGCAGTACTTTTTTTTCTCGTAATGCCTATAGCCAGTTGTTTGACCTGTGGCTGCTCAACTCCAAAAGAGAAGGTTGCTTTAGGTTCCTTTGTTGTTGAGACTGAGTCAAAAAAGAAATGAGGAGGTCAGTGAATGAACATCGTCACAAAATACCATGTTGTCTATGAGAACTTCCGGTGTTAAATTCCTACAAATAGAGTTCAAAAGTTGAAATAGAAAATCTCTGCAATAAGATTGATAGAGCATATTTATAGTCAAAATGTACTTAAGACTTGCCCAGGCAGTTCAAAACATAGATACCTATAAAACTGGACAGCTGTGAAAAGGTGGGTATTCAGAAAAACCCTTTAAAGATAAATAAACCTAAATACTCGTCAGAATCATACACAGTTACCTATTATCCATAAAAAAAAGACCAGCTTTATTGCCACAAACCACGTAAACCTTAAAATCATAAACGTAAAATCAAATATTTATATATATTATGCTAATTCATACCAACAGTGGTCATACTTTCAGTATTTGTCCAAATTTGTCAAAAAATCATATTCAGTTTTTGAGAAAAAAAAATGCACCTTATGAACAGATATAATTATAATAACCATGATTTCTGCTGCAATATACGTAGAAATTAAAAAAAGGAGAAATAAGGGTTTTTCGAGGCAGTTGAGGCATATACCATACAAAAAAGGCATTGAAATACTTCAATTTTGATTGCATTACCAGTGTACGGCATGACTTATAGGTCTTGAAAATTCTGAACTTTATGGACTCAGAGGAATCCATAGCTCCCCATAGCTCCCGCCGTCAGGCTCACATCGGCAGCCTGACGATGGGAGCCTGGCGATTGCAGCCTTTAAACATAGGCTGTATTTGAAATCTGCTTAATGAAATCAATATCGTCTCGCAGAAATCCTTTTCCAATACAAAATTTTTTCAACTTAAATAATAGGTAAGGTTTCCCGTGCCTGTGCAACCATGCTGTGATCGAAGCCCTTCCCCTCTCCTCCACATTTGTTGATGTTGCGCATTCAAATTAAAAGTTCAAACCATGATTAAAAACAAGACCCTATTTTTCCCTTTCAGACTATATCTCTGAATATGATTTTACGAATCTATACTATAAATATATTGCATTGTAAGTTAAATATTGGATTGTGAGAATGAACCAGCAATAATGAACTTTTGGTTAACGAACTACAGAACTTCACTGCATCCGAATTTAAAACCAAATACTTGATAGATGGATGTACGTATAACGAAACTGGCACCTTGATTCATTATCTCGCGGTGGTTGTGGGCCGTTTATATCGAAGTGGCTTGACGAGCTGTATTTTTTTCAGTCCCTGTAGGTTTTACAATACTGCAAAGTCCAGACGAGAGAGAGAGAAAACAAAAAGCCACCATCCATCATGCTCCTCACTCCAAGAGAATTTCAAAAAGAAAAACTTGGCTGGTTCCAATGCTTCGTCCTTCAGAGTTAATAATCAGCGGGCCTTCCAGAACATGCTGGATAGAGGTACATTATTGAGGTATACACTTAACATATGCCTACTAATTCAATAGGAATGTTGGAAAGGCATTATGACCTAATGACTTTCAAGCAACTTCGACTTGGTAATGTAAGGTATGAAGAAAGTGACAATGACATTTCCTTGGTAGATGTCCTGGGTATCGGATTTTTCCCAAACTTTCTCCCCGAAAATAAAAAAATAGCTAAAGAGAACAGAAATTAGAGACCCCAAATCATGTTAATATTTATATTTAAGAGATTATTTAGGAGATTTATCATGTTCCAAGTTACCCCTTTGCTCCTTGGAATGTTCCTTGGGCCAAGGAAAATAGTACAAGAAATGGTCAAATATTGCTAGATACCAAATTACACCTTTAACTGGAGAGCCTAAAAGATTATAAATAATAAAACTACTATCTTCCTTACTTTTCTTTAAAAATTTGAAGAAAAAAATTCATTCCTTGCAGCACAGGAATCACATCGACAGTATATTTTGCACTTCTCCAAAGCTTTCAGGACTACAGAAAGAAGCACAAAAAAAACAAACTATATTATGGCGCCACTTCTCAAAACAACTCGAACCCTATCGCCCCGGTCGTCAGCGCCGTGGAAGTACAAGACAGTTGCACCAAATCTACCCCAGACTTGGGAAGTTAATCCAAGATTTCGAGAATTTTTGGTGGGTATTGAAGAACCGTTAGGACTTCTTTAGGACATTTTTACCCGAAAAAGATCTTGGGATAAATTTGGAAATTTTTAAGAATGAGTTAAAATTAACTCTGTCTTGGTACCATCAAGAAGGAATTGAGAATCATGCAGCTTATGAAAAGAATTAAATCTTTCGGCTAACCGACTTTGTGTTGCCTGATAAAAAGTAGAATGATTAGGGTTAATTGAATAAAAATGTGACGGTCAGGTGGAGAGGAAATACCATTTCTCTGTGAAACTTTAAGACAACTCTCTCTTGACAGTCGTAAAGGTCAGTTATTTAGTAAAGGTATTTAATATAAAGCGAAACTGAACTCTTATTAGAAACTTACTGTCATCACAGAATTAATTAAGAAATACTTACTCAAATGTATAATAACTGTGTTCAACATTATCCCAAAACCTAATTATGGGCAAAAATTCTTTTAATGCGTGACAAAATCCTGAATTCAAAAGTAGGCTGACTGACTTATATTAGTAGTGTAAATGAATAAATATAAACATATCAGAATACAAAGTTACTGTATGAAATTAGCGCTTTTCCTGGTGGCCAAAAGGAGGCTTTCTGAGGGCCCCTCTATTTGGCCACTAGAAACGCAGGGCGGTGACACCCGGAACAGCCTAAAACCCCACTGGTCCTACCATAGAAGCGTAAATCGGAATTTATGGAGGTCTTCACTGAAGAGTTGAAGAAAATAACTATAATGTTGATAACTCAATCAAAAGCAATGTTCATGCCGAGGCTCTTAATAAAAATAATTCAGAAAATGATTTTGTATTTGAAAATTCCATGACCAAGAAAATTTTATGTAACTAGCTTCCAGCCTCCTCGGAGGTGGAGTGAGCTTGCTTGATTCTCCAAATAATAATGGAATTGACATTATCATGTATCATGTAATCATGTAGTTTCACAACCCACTAGTAAATTAGACAATACGTACTGAATTACTTGCTTATTTCTCTTATGATTCATCGAAAGTTAACCACCCATTAGATTGCTTAGCCATACTGACCATTCCTTGTCCTCACCTACAAAATGTAATTAGCACGCTTTGCACTTCTGACACCTAAAATTTTATTTCTTTTTTAACGTCACTTTTTCTCCAATAACTGGGGCTCAGACTGGGACATGGATCTTGCAGTGAAGAAATTCTAGGATGTCCTTCCTGACGCTAACCAGCGGCTTTTTCTTTTGTGAAGTTCCAAAGTCACCCACAAGGGGAATCGAACCCGAAACTCTTGGTTACGGTGCAGTTGCACTAACCATTAACCCACGCCTCCTCTTTTTGACAACTGTAAATAAGACATGTAATAATTATTTGTTCAGTCAAAATTTTTTATTAGCATTTCGTCGGTAACAATGATAAATATCTCATCAGCCATAGCACCGAAATATCATGACTTCTTCAAGAAAAAAATTGCTGGGAGTGTACAAAGGGTGAATTTTACAGTGATTCAGAGAGATTTTTGATGAACCTAGTCTAAATTATTACCTTCGGAATTTTGTAGAAAAACTAATTAGAAGATTTTATTAGTTCCGACTCTGGCTCTCTCAAGATTTAAATCTGACATATCTGGCCGAATCACTTTTAGTAGACTGAAGATAAGAGAAGTATCTCTCGAAATGTAGTTTAGAAGAACTTTACCACTTCTGACGTAATAGAGCTAATATAAATATGGCTTCCGCATAGTTCAAAAAGTCTATAAACTCCAGTATTATTAAAGAAATAAATGTTGTAATAAGCTAACAGATTATTTTAATACAGCCCAATTTAATCTTGTGAGCATTGAAACTTGGACTCTTTTTGAAAGGGAACGTAGAAGTTCCAATTAGGGTGTTTTGAAAATTGCACAAAGCAAATATGCAAATAGATCAATGGTAGCCCTTGTCAAAGAAGAATAACTAAATTGTTTTTCTACTGTTATTTATTTTCAAGTAATTGAAAAGTGATTAAATATAATAGAATTGTGTTTCTTTGCTAATGCTATTACTGACACCAGCTTAAATTCGAAAAAGCTGTTATCAATGAGTGGCTATGTCTCCTTTTGTTTCATTTCCTTAAGAAAATCTCATTATTTGGGCACGCCAGTGAAAAACAGGATTGTGAATACAACAGTGACTTAGCAGTTTTATGAACAAGATAAAACTCACTATATGTCACCTTTAGTCATCTAATCAGCTTTGCATACAAGTTTTACCATCTTCTCTTCTTTTGGTTGTTAAATGAGTAAGGTAGCAACGTATTTTGAAAACAAAAAGGTGTTTTGTTATTGATCTTTCAGAATAATAGTTCTTTGAAACAAAGCTTAAAATGCAACCTGTAGTTTGTCACCATTTTCAATACATTCTTTGACTTTTATGCCCGTTTAGATTTCTAAGGCTAGAGACTGGCACAAATATATGCCAGTTGCTTTTTAATCAATACACAATTACCTCAGCAAATCCACATGGCTGTATAGAGTACACTTTTAAAAATTCCCTGATCTTCCCTCTGGTTTTATCTCAAACGTTTCCTACCTTCTTGCGCGTGTTTCTGACCCAGAAAGAAAAATGTGAAACGAAGGAAAAATCGCAAGCCCATGGACATATGAAAACGAAAATTAGTAATAGATATAATTTTGTCTTTCCTTCTGTCTTTCTTTTTTCTGTCTGTCTTTCTAAGATTTGTTGTTTGTGCTAATCCAATGAATATTTTGTCATTAGGATTTTTCTTGGACTGCCAATCTCCCAATTATTTTCACTTTCTCTTGTTATTTAAGACCGGAGGGTAAGAAGACTGCTGCCTTTCTCAGGAAGTTAGTGACTTAATTGCTCGAATTTGGTTATTCAATTTAATGTTTTCCCTGTTTTGTATGAAGGCTAGAAAATAAGAGAAATTGATACAAATAGAGAACTAAAATGATGGCCATATTTCATTATATGGTTCTTCTATACTGAATTGCAATTTGATTTATAATTCCAAATTCTACGTTGTCTGGTGTAAAAATAATAAAAGTAAGAAATCTTACACTAGAAAATTGAAGCTGCTTTGTATATGAATGGATACATTCTGTCTATAGTCGAGAATTTTTATATGCATGATAGTGACCAATTAAAATAGTTCAATTCCCAATCCAGACAGAATACTTTTGTTTTTGGTTTTAACGTCATTTTCCATCAGCGATTGGAGCTCAGATGATGCCCATTATAGTGACTTGGATTTGGCAGTGAGAAATTTCTTGGCCGGATGCCCTTCTTTTGTAAAGTACCAAATTCTTTTCGCCCGTTCAAGGAATCAGGAACATCTTGATTACGGTGCAACTACACTAGATCTAAAACAATACACACGGTTTGTAATTTGGACGTTGTTACCATTATGCATACTTAGTCATACCATTAAGATATTTACGGTTTATGACCTTGAGGGAAGATCCAGCAGCACTGATTTCCATATTTTTTGTATACCTAAGAATTCTAATTTACATGAACTCAAATAAATGTGGGGTTTTTCTCATTGTTGTTGGGTTTCTTTCATCTTCCTTACCACACAGACTTCTATACATCCTCAAATGAGTTAACTGGATTTTTTATTCGTCTTGTAAAAGTAAGTGCGTCCATTGAAGAAGGCGTTTATTGGATTTTTTTGAAAACAGAAAATATCATGTGCGGTAGATGCAGTGGTACTTCTAGTTAGGGAGGAAAGAGAGGTCTTGATCCTTAAATCATGCTAAACACTCTGTAGCAGATTAGTCATCAACTTATTTGCCTGGGTTGCCTTCAGAAGGAGGGTAACCTTCTTTTGAATAATCATCTTGCAGACATTTTTTAGTATCAGGCTAATAAAATGTTTCTATATCAATCTTTGCTATACAAAGCTTTTTTGTCTCGTGCTTCTTCACAGCTTCTGAAATAAGTCCCAGAAATAATCGTAGTTAAAGTTGGAAATGCTTCTCAGGAAGGAAGTCTTTGTCAACGTAAATTTTTTTTGAAAGATGAAGGAAGAGGAAAGGGTGTTTATTCTCTACACAAACGTCAGATAAAATTTTATGATAAGACTATTGGAGAGTATGATTTATAACAAAATGATTGATCAGTAAGATGCCTAAAATATTTTTGAAGTAACAGCAAAACTGTTAGATATTTTTCTGAAGAAAATTCCCAAAATATGCAGCATTTTGAGTGCATTTTTTATTTAGTGCAGTCATTTAGCTGTTTTACGGAAGCATTCGTTTTAACCCACCAGATAGAGAAATTCGTTATTACGTCTCTACAATGTAAAATTATTAATGATTTCTTTGCCACTTCGATTCACAGTCACCCGAACCACAGTGAGTAGAATTCGCAAATCTGGAAGATTTTGTCCATGGTTTTGACTCTGTGCATGGCAATCATTGCATCGTTTGACAATGATAAGCAACACTACGTTTAAAATTTTCTAATCGATTCAGTATTTATTCTTAAATTTGTAACTTCATATAACTCTGCTGAATATTTTTAATTAGCATAGTAAAAGCAATGTAAATTTAAGTTAATACTACTTCCACATTCTATACATGAATTTAAGTTACTGTTTTCTTTATTAAGTAAAACAAATTCATGAGCAAAAGTTGAATAAACAAGATATAATTGTTTTTACTCATTTGTTGAAAAAATGTGAAACTATTTTTACCTCGAATTTCATATTATTTATTTGAGATTACAAGAAACATGCGACTACTGAAATACTCGAGATCTGAAACTTTCATTACTCCTCATACTTCTTAAACCACAACTAATTAAATTTAAAGAAAAATAATTTTCTTGTGATAGTAAAATGAAATCTCCAGCTTTTGGTAGCAACAAGCTGAAAGTACCAGTGGAACTGGTGTTGTTGTTGTTGTTGTTGTTGTTTTTGTTAAGATAATATTTATAAGAGAACTGACATTTAAGTAAATATCTTTTTGCTTTCATCCTCGACTTTCAGGAAAGTTAAATGCTGTATCTGACCTTGCAATGTAGCACTAGAGTCTGGGAATATACTTTGAAAATTTATTACACCAGTTTGATCTATTACTGACTAGTAGTTCAGTCCACTGTACCCAGTCCAGCGTTGGCGTCAGGAAGGGTATTCAGCCAAGAAATTCCTCAAATCCAAGTCCCTATAAAAGGCACCGTCTGAGCCCCAGTTACTGCGGAAAATGACGTTAAAACCGAAACAAAAAATCAAAAACACATACAATATATATATGCAACACATACTGACATATAAATACTAACACATGCAAAAACATGGCACTCAAAGCAGGTGCACTAAAGTACTTGGTATTTGCAGCTGTTATTTTTATGGTCAAAAGACCTTCCTTAATCAACTCTTTATCTTTGTGCTATTGGCAAACTTCAAAAGAAACAAATTGTAAGAGAGACATACATTTATTATTCATCGATATGACAACTTCAGGCAGAACGAAGACTCTTCCTTTAAAGAATTCTGTCGGACAGGCTTTGTTGAGTTAGGATCTGATGCAGAAAGCGATGTCGACACCTTTTGCAAAAGAGATCTTCCACCAGAACGTTAGTGAATTAGCCAATTCTTTATGGTAGATTCTCAAAGCCCACTTTATTTCCAGATAGATTGGAATTATTTTCATTTAGAGAGAGACTGAAATCACAGATCACAAAGATTTAAAGTGGTCAATCGCGTTGAATCAGAAGATCCATTGTTAACTTCAAGAGATCCTTTTCGTATTTAGAAAGTTGTCTAAATTGAGAACTTTGCAAATAACCTTGGCTTTACAATACCTGGGGAGGACCATTGTGACAAAAAGTCACAATTTCTTAACACATGACAAGTGATTTAATTCTTTCAAGATAACTAATTCCTGTTGAATTTTGTTACCCGCTATTTGGGAGACAGTAAAGTGATTTTTAAGTAAGGTCCTATCTCCAAAAAAAATTGTTTTCTTGTGATAGGAAAATGAAATCTTCAGCTTTTATTAACAACTAGCTGAGCTACCAGGGGCCTTATTTTTGTTGTTGTTGTTGTTTTTGTTAAAATAATATTCATAATAAGAGAACTGTCATTTAACCTTGACACTTTCCCTTATTTCTTCATTTGTGCAATGTTTCAGAAGTGAGATTTTCAAGATCTACCACAACACCTGCATTTAATTGGGGATAAAAAGACCTTCTTCGTGTTTCTTAAATGCTCACGTTTCTTCTCCAGACATGAACACTGGTCTTCTTGAAGTAGTGTAGAGTTTAAGCTTTACCATCATGGGAATTCTTCGGTTTTCTAAAAAGGACCTTTTACTCTAAAATCTGTTACTATGCGGAAAACTGCCCACTCGTTTTAGAAAATCCCAGGTCCTATGATTGACACAAACTTGTATCTCTTTCTAAGTGAATTTAGGAACAAGAATGAGTTCCATTTTTTATACAGGAGTGCACCTGCCGATCTTCTATTCCTTCTCTTTCTTTCTTGATTATTTTAGTCCCTTTAGCGCATTAAAAAATTGATAAAATAATCTGCCAAGAGAGCTTTTGAAAAAAGTAAAGAATTGTCCTGGGTATGACGTTAAACTGCACCCCGGGATTCCCTTGGGCAAGGATAGTACCCCACTAGCCTCTCTGCCAGGGTTACGGTACAGCCATGGTAATGCAGGTGGTGAATGGAGAAGAAGACAAGCTGAACTTATTTTGGTCGATGGCTTCTTTTCTACTGATGTCAGGCAGAAGATCTTTTAGAAGACAATGGCTGGGATCACTGGTCTTGTGAAGTCAACTACTGCTGAAGAAAGCAAAGGAAAACTACTTCAGAATCTCTTTCCTAGTATAACCATGAAAATGAAACCAAAATAGAAAACCCCAAACGGCGTGAATGCGGCCACTGTGCAATTTTCCAGTTGACGCTCGTCCGGTCGAAATGGTGCTGATCAGCAGGAACCTTTTGACCGTCACCAAGCTACTGCTGTAAAATCTTGAAAAAAGAATGCTATCAAAATCGCCACATGGAATGTAAAAACGCTTTACGTTATTGGATAACTCGAAAACCTGAAACAGGAGATGCAGATGCTAGACATTGACACCCTTGGAGTATGCGAAACAAGATGGACTGGAAATGGAAGATTCAACTCAGATGACACTGTCATGCTCTACTCCGGAGGGGAAACCCACACATACGGTGTTGCAATAATCTTGAAGAAAGACTTTGCCAAATCAATCATTGGTTGCTGGGAGATATCCGACAGAGTAGCGGTAACAAAATTGAAAGACACACCAGTAAACTTCAACATTGCTGTGTATGGCCTATGCACCTACATCTACTTCACCAGAGCAGGATCTGGAAACATTTTATCATCATCTCGACAAAGCAATGTCAGTTTGCAAATCATCTGAAATAAAGATCATATTAGGATATTTAAATGCGAAAGTAGGGGATGGAAGACAATATCAAATTGTGGGACCTCATGGACTGGGTGTCAGAAACGAACGTGGCGACACGATGGTGGAATGGTGTGAAGAAAGAAAAGTAACCGTGACGAATACCTGGTTCAAACAACATAAGCGTCGTTTATACACATGGACAAGCCCAGATGGACAAATCAGAAATCAGATTGATTACATTCTTGTTAATCAACGATTCCGAAATTCTGTCAAATCCTGCAAGACATATCCAGGTGCAGATTGCAACAGTGATCATAATTTACTTGTAGCAAACATCATATGTAAAATGAGAAAACTGAAGAAGCCAAAGGCCAATCCAATTTTAGACCTGAGTACTCTAAAACACGACGCAGTAATACAGAACCTTTATGCAATCGAGGTCAACAATCGCTTTCAACAACTCGCCAATGAAGGAAATACAACTGAAGACAACTGGACACAGATGGAGGAGGTTTTACAAGATACTGCTAAGAAAATGCAACCCCTCAAGCCACGTGACCAAAAGCAGAAATGGATGAATGACACTATATTAGAACTTATGAGGAAACGAATATCTGTCAAAAACAAGAAGGCTGAAGACTACAAAATTCTAAACTGGAAGATAAAAGATGAATGTAGACGAGCTAAAGAAAAATTGATTGAAGAACTGTGCAATTAACTCGAAGATCTTGAGGAAAAGGACATACAACGAATGTACTATCAAATCAAGAGAATGTCAAGGACAACACCTAGACCAGCGAACGATGCTTTGAAAACCAAGCATGGAGAAGTAATTCTGGAATAACTAGACATCCTGGATCGGTGGGCAGAGTACATTAGAGATTTATACGTCAGCTCCTGACAGGCACTGAAGAAGAAGAAAGTTAGAAAAATAACCTTTCCTCGGCTTCTAATTTGAAAACCTGTCCATTACCAGTTTCAAAATCATATAATGAGATTTATAACTGGCAGCAGACGAACAGATCACATCCCAATTAAAAAACTCCTCAGGATCGTAACAATGACACCAATCACTCCAGCAAACAATAGCAAAGTACTAAAACTCTTTGGGCTTATCAAAAGGTCTAAAACAGGATTATCTGAGGTTTGTCAAGAAGGGATGGTAGAAGGAAAGAGAAAACCAGGACGGCCGTGCAAACGATGGCATGACAACGTTAACGTTTGGTCACAGTTAGCTCTATATCAACTTAATATTGTAACAAAAGACCGGAATCAATGGAAAATATATTCACATGTTAGTGCGCAATCTGGATTAACTGGAGACAATGTCACATGATGACCAGTGGCCATATTCCTAACTTTCAACTGGCCACTCCCTTGAGAAAACGTTCTACTTATTTAAATTATATTTTATATTCATGCATCTATCCAATTCAGTTATTAAGTATACCTTAAAATTGGATAATTGAGCAGGACTTTTCTTCTTTTAATCACAAGTTAGCTTTTTCCATGCAGTGAAAACTCTCGCCAAATCTCAAACAGAAGTCTCACTTGCAAATAGAAAAAAAGGTGTGCTTTGAGACATGCATTGGGATTCTTTCTTTCATATTACCAGTACGTATACATAAAAAGTTAATTGCTTTCTTTAACAAAGACTGGTTACTTCCAATTATGTGGAACCAAAGGAAAACAATGACAACCTCTAAAATATGACATACAATACATTAATTATAACAATCCTTGTTAAATCGTTGCAGATTTAAGTGAACCAATTATAACGATTTAAAGCTGGAATGTCATGCATGACAATAGTTGAATTGAAAACTAATAGACACTCTAATTTTATAACAGATTGTCCTGTAAAGCTTATTACATTTAGTTTTAATTCTTGATAATGACATTTAATCACTTTATTTTTTTGGTGGGGGTGATATTTCAAGTCAATGTTTTGTTGGGTTTTTTTCGCAAAATTACCTATTTGATACGATGCCAATACAAATTTAAAATTACATAAATATAACCTATTTACGACAATTACATCCAATTTACTTCATTTTACAAATATACTTTTAGAATTCATAAGCTAATAATATCTTAGAATAACTAATATCCTATTCAATTTGTCATTTTCTAAACAGAATGCCTGGTAGTTAGATCTCTACACTTATTTACTTCCACATTTAATCCAAAGTGTATACCTCTTTTTAAGTGTTCAAGTTCTCTTTTTAAGTGTTTAAGTGTGGATTATTTGTTATTTTTCTTCATCGTATCCCTTCACTTTGCTCTTTTGAATGCATGTAGTCTAATTTCTCCGATACTTCCTCTTTCCACTGTGTTCCTCGTCATTCCAGCTTTAAATCGCTATAATTGGTCACCAACCTCTTTCTAGGCTATCCACTTTCTTTGATACAATTCACCATCACATCCACTGCCTTTTGTGTGTTGTGATAAACTAGAAAGAGAGTATCGATGAAGTGCATTACAATTAGAAATATTGACAAGAAACAAGAGCTTGTAATAGGAAAATAGCAATGTTTGCACTGCTGACACTCATTTAGTATATATATCTTTTGATTGAAAACACAAATGTAATGTGTTCATTTATACATTATGAGTTTTTATGATTGGACTTCTTTCCCTATAAGTCATTGTTCATCACTACACTTCATTACATAATTCACACTAAAGCTAAATCATCAATATAAAATTTTAATGTCTACAAATTTAAGTGATTACACTTTGGTCGTCTTCTTCATTTTTATTAAACAATTGAATTTAAAAAAATCTATGGTCTCGTTCTTGCCTCTCATTCCAGGTAAAAGCAGTCAAAGGCTTTTTTGCTTCCAAAAAGTACATAATCAGTGTTAAGGCTTACACAATCACATATAGATAGTATATTAAACCCACAAACCTTACGAGCTAATGTACTTCAGAAAAACCTCTTCAGTGAAATTTAATTTATGAAAAGCAATAAGCTTTTACGACAAAACAATTATTAAACATCACAAAATAACAAAACAAAACAATGATAATAATAATGACCATTATTCTTTCATTTGTCTTTCACTATTTTCTTTCAATGGCTAAACCTCTATGCTCTAAAGTATAAAGCAATATGCCACGACATTTTCTACTTTACTATCAGGTATCTTAACAATGCTCTAGGTAATTGAAAACATCGCTACAAACGGAATCTTAGTCATTCCCCGATTGTTCTTTTTTTTCCCTCAGCAAACTCTACTTCATATAAAGGCTGGTGGTAAATCGTACCTTACCCAAGGCCAAAAGACTTGCCGCATCAAGTCAGCTCTGCAGTTTTTTACTAATGCTCTAAAAGCCACTGATACATCTCCCATTTCAGCTGATGTATCTGGTTTCTCTTCACCTTGTATCATTACTGGTGACTCTTTCCACCCCGATTTACTTCTCGTCACCTATGACATTCAACTTTTCGAAGTGGAATAGATTGTGGGTTTTGAAACAAACTAGGAAACTAATGCTAATTTATTTTATCTGTTTATCTATTTATCTCTTTATTTATTTGTTTATTTATATATATATTTATTTAGAATTTATAGCTAATATTTACACAAATTAGTCATTTTATCTGTAATCTCTTTTGTGAGCTATATGCAGTCACGCCCTTGTATTCGTTATTCAATGAAAGGGACATGGCAATCGATTACCACCACTAACTTTTTTTTGAAAAGATATCATGAGCTGTTTGTTTCTCCTATATGCAAGACATCAAAGTAATCAATGCTTTGTAGTTCTATTTGAAAGCCTCTTTGTCATACTTGGAGTAGTCTCTCGTGAGGCTTTTCTATGGTTTAAATTTTTCCATCTGCATTTTTCTGATAACATCAGTGAGGTCGTGATGACTGATAACTTACAGTATCGCACAGGGATAGGATTGTTTTGTAGTGCACTCCAAGGTATCGTATAAAAATATCGCGCTCCTCCTTTGGTGTATCACGCTCCTATTGTTAAAACAATATTATGAAATTAAGAAAATAAGAAATATTTAAATTTTAAATATTTAAATGCTTAAAATATACTGTTTTTCTCTAAGTATGTGCAATTACTATAGCCAGCATTAATAAAAGTTAATATTACTAACCTTTTTACGATGTCGTACTTATGCATTTATATTTGATGCCGTTTTTGTTTGTAACTTGTTCCGCCATAACGTCGCTTGTTACAAAGGTTAATTAAAATTTCTTCTAAATTATTCATTCTTTTCTCAAATTTGCAATTTTGGTCTATTTATAAGGCTTTTAAAATTAAGAATTAGAAATTAGTCTAGGACCCGAACCACTGCAAACTCTTTTATTGTGCTATTAAAATTTCTAGTAGCAACTGTGTGAAAAATATCTCTTATAAATGCGTACAACGTGAAGTACAATTTTAATACAAAATTACATTTCCGAAATCTTTTTCATTTCTGAACGCTTAAGTAATGATTCAATGTTAAATCTCCAAGGTTATTCCATGATCAGGTCTGTTTTCTTGTCGGGCACTAAAAGAGGAGGTGTATATGGTTATAATAAAGAACAACTTCCCTTTGCTAGGCGAGTCGATATCACAAGTTCAGATGAATCCATTATTGGGGAGATCCAAGTGAAAAATTTCTAATGTTTTGTCACATGCCTGCGCCGTTCACCAAATAAAACGGCTGATGAAAAAGATGCTTTTCTTTCTTCTGGTCTTAAAAAGACTTGGTCTAAAATGGCCCTTGAATCACCGATCTGTAGTGTTATTCCAGGTAAGGTAAATGCAAAATGCATAAATTGGTAGAACAATGGAACAAATACCCCATGTGGATCAGACTTGTAAACAATATCAAGTTCATTAGGATTTTCAAAAATGGTCTATGACCCAATTAGGTTTGAACCAAATAAGCCCCGATCGTGCGTTGAGTTTATGTTTGCGAGTCAACCTAATCTAGTAGTAGAAAGTGGTGTAAAGAAGTATTAACACGCGTCACTATCAAATAGTCTTTCCAAGGATCTCGTTTAAGGTCTTCTTACCTCCTTCGTATAAAAGTCAGGTGTGGCACTATGATCGAGCACAAGGTTCTCTCATCCAGAGAAGCACTGAAAACTTTGATTGGACTGGGGAAAATATGACAACTTCGTTTTCAATGACAACGTTAAACTTTTCAATAAAACTTTGCTTAATATATTTAGAAACTTCATACCACATGAAATAAATAAATTTAACTATAAAGATCCACCATGGATCAACAAGGAAATTAGAAATGATCTTCGAAGCAAAAATAGGTCATACAAGTAATATATCTCAGGTGGACGAAAACATGAGGATGAATCCATTTGAAAGGAAAAATCAAAGTATTGTTTCCAATCCAATCACGGGTACCAGATAATCCTACTTTACAAACCTCTGCAAAAGACGGAATGACCTTTTAACTGGTCCGTAACCTGTTGGTCCATCTTTAAAATGTTACTGAATAAAGTCAAAATACCTACTATCTCTCCATTCTTGTTAACAATATATTTGTCGCGGGTTTCCAAGAAAAAGCTGGAATCTGCAATTAATTCTTACCAACCACTGTAATATTTTAGGTAACAGCAATATTGTTCATGATAAGTTAAAAGACTAACAAGCGCATAAGTAACATAAACTTTTCATTTTCATGATGTGCCAAAAGTTATAAAAGAGCTGAACCCCAATAAAGCATATGGAAATGATAATATATTTATTAAGATGATTCAAATTTGAGGTAATTCTGTTATTTGTCATTTCAGATGGACATTCGAGGCTTCAGTTAGGTGCGGTTGTTTTCCTGGCTTCTGTAAAAAGGAAATATTATCCATGTTCACAAGAAGGAGAGTAAAATCATTGTTAAAACCTACAGATTAATTTCACTGTTACCAATTTTTGGAAAAATATTTGAAAAACTTATCTATAACTGTTTGTTTAAATATCTTGTAGAAAATAAACTGATATCTGATAAGCAATCTTGTTTCGAAGCAGGAGATTCCTGCCTTTCTCAATTACTCGTCATCACTCATAAAATAAACAAATCATTTGATAGTAGTCCTTTTCTTGAAACTAGAGGTATTTTTTTCGATAAATTTAAACTTTTGATAAAATTTGGCATGAAAATTATCTTTTCAATTTGAAATGTTATGGTGTGGACTGGAGCTCCTATAATATTCTTAAGGGCTATTTGCACGAGAAGAAACAATGTTATCTCATGTAGTCAATCAATTAACTAGTTTAATGTTAAAACCGGTGTTCCACAATGCTCTGCCTCTAATCCTCTCCTATTTTTAATATTGATTTTCTTGAAAATCTTATTTCAAACGCTAAATCATTTGCTGATGACGCGACAATTTTTTATGTTAGAGACATAAAATGTTGTACGGACGTAAATCAAGATCTGTTTACAATAATAAATGCCCTTTTCAATGACAAATTGCTTTTAACCCTGATCTTAACAAACAGACTAGGGAAGTTATATTTTCTTATAACACAAAACCAGTTAAACGTCCACCCTTATACTTTAACAACTCTACCATAGCATCTTTACCTATACAGAAACATCTTGGTTTAATTTTAGGGAAAATAATTACCTTTGATCATCATTTAAGTGATAAACATCTAAAGACCACAAGGATACTTTTCTTATCAAACAGTTTCACAGGTATCTTCCGCAAAAATCATTATCATGCATTTACAAATCATTTGTTAGACTCCATTTTGATTATGCTTATGTTATATGTGATCAGTCTTATAATGACAGGTTTTGTAGCAAGATAGAATCTGTTCAATTTAATACGATACTCGCCATTATTGGTGCTGTCAAAGGTTACTCTCATGAACGTCTTTATCAGGAACGTGGTTTTGAAAGGCTTTGTGACAGGCGCTGGTATCCTTGACATGTTTACTTTTTTAATATTGTTTCTGGTAACTCTCCAGAATATTTGCGTTCCTAGCTTCCTATAAGACAACTCCTATAACCAGGCCAGAAGTAATTAGTTTAGGCATTTTAATTAAAGCACTGGATATTTTTAAAAACTGTAAAACTCCTTTTTTCATATTACGTAGCAGAATGGAAAAAGTTAGGACTTGAATTAAAGGGCTCTTTATCAATCTAAAAGTTAAAAATGGGTCTTCTTGTTTTAATACGACCAAAACCAAATCTTTGGTATAAAATACATAACCCTTGAAAAATCTGAACTTTATGGACTCAGAGGAAGCCATAGATGTACGAGCTTTATCTACGTTTCAAGAGATACTTCTCTGATCGTCAGGCTGCCCCATGGTCAGAGCCTGGCGATGGGAGAAGTATCCTTCGAAACGTAGCTTAGAAAAAGCTTACTAGTTATTACATGATAAAGCTCTTACATCTATACATGATCCTGTCGGTCCAACACTACTGACTAGATTGCACGTAAGATTCAGTCACTTAGGAGATCACAAATTTGGACACAATTTTCTTGCTACATTAAATCCCCTCTGCAGCTGTGGTCTAGAAATGGAGTCTACAAATCACTATCTCTTGCAATGCTCCAATGCTCCTTTAGAAGAAGAAAAGGAAGACGATCTGTTGTAAGGAAAAGAGCTATGACCAAAATCTTTAGAAGAAAGGAGTGAATACGAAGGGAGAGAAAAAAAAAGGCGATTAACAGGCCAAGATAAAAAAGATTCAAGGTTCCATCGTAAAATTGTAAAGAGGCGATTTAACTTTAAGTCCAAGTTTATCACTAGACTTACGACCACAAAATTCATGGGACCTCTCTGGGTAAAACGTTTTTGCAATTTAGCCAGACCAACTCTACAGCTGAAGAGAATTTAAAATATGATAATTTATATTACCCTTGATGCTGATGAAAAAATTCTACTTTCTTTAGGAGGTAAAAAGTGCAAATAAAATTGACGATTTAGGCAAATTTAGCAAACAAAAGAAATTAGAAGTATGCAAGGAATTAAAATAATGATAATTAATTATATACAAAAGAAACAGGAAACAGTTAAGGACCTCTATTACAGCATCCATTTAGTAGAGCCAAAATATTATTTCAAAGGAAAAAGTACTAATTACTAATGTATTATCGTTAAATGTATTATTAAATTTTCATACAGATGAAAGTCTTTGAAATTACCGAGCAGGCAAGTAAACACGTCATGCACATAAAACTGCCTGTAATGTGTTATTTACCAATATGTATTTGCTAAATGATGAATGATCAACTAAGAAGTCTAAGAGTCTCATGTATATGTCAGTGTTGATTGACAAAGTTTAGGTTTGCTTCAAGACACAAAATACCTTACAACACACATATTATAAACAAAATACCCTATAACATTCAAATTATAAACCTAGACGATATATATCTATATATCTATATATATAGAGAGATAGATAGATAGATATATATATCTTGTTTTTAGCGAATAAGAATAATCAACGTAACAGGGTTGCCGGAAATTGATTCACTGTTCCGGTGACTTTCTACAGCAGGAGTATATCTTGACAAATTTACCAGCATAGAATTTTAATAGAGAATTTATATTTAGGGCAATTTTGCTCTTTTTTTCGACTGTACTTAAATAAATGGCAATAGTATTACTCAACAAGAAAATAATGCTGAGTACATTTGTGATTCAAATTTGATCTACCAATCCTCCTCTTTCTCCAAACGGGCGAAATTGGTCACTCTTTACTCTCACAATCCTTACAAAGCAAAAGGAAATCAAATTCAATCAAATTTTTAAATTAATATGGAAAAATCAAATCAGAGCAACTATATCGTGTATGATATTATTGTAATAAAAAGGTCACAAGCATGAAGAAAAAAGCCGCGATTAAATGCCTTAATATAATTCAGTACTAAAGCTAAAAAAATTACCTGGTCAATTAAATTTTTTATAATTGCATTTGTCAAAGTTTTATGCTTACACATCCTAAAAAATTTATTTTTAAATTTTTTTATATTATGTTAAGGAGATTTAAGGAGGATAGATATGATCAGTATTATTTGCAGCACAGTGCAACACTGAGTTGGCATCAAATTGTAAAAGGTTTTCTTCCTTATAAAATTACTCTTTATCACGTATAATAAACAAGTAATAGGTTTCCCATTAAATTCTAAAGGCTTGGCCATTATTTTATAGGTAATTGATTTCCTGTCCTTCGGAAGAACACTTATAGAGTTCAAAAGCTATTCCTATTGAATTAATTCAAGACCATAATGATCTTCTTGCTGTCATATTATTCATGACGTAGTGAAGTTGTTTACAATACTCGATGGTTATTTTAGCAGCTATTAATGTTGTCAAACAAACAAACAATATAGACAATAAAAGACTAATTAGATTATTTTTATTGTCTTTCATGATTTGTGCTTTGTTTACTAGTTTCATTTTCTTTTATGTTTACAGCTTGGCTAATAGCTATAAAAAGTCCCCCCTGAGTCATGAAGACTTGTAAACCTCTTTTTATTATTGATAGCATATGGAATAAACGCTTAAAGTCAAGGTTAATAATTATAAGAATTTCACCTTCTGGTATTAATTCTTTATGGTATAAAATGGGTTGAAAAACTTTGGAAATTTTACCATTTGTGACATAAAAAATAATATCCTAAAGAAGTTTAATACAGTAATAAGAAATTTGTTTTAATTTAATAAAGATAGTTTTCCTCTGATTTTTTATGCAATGAATGCCGCTGTAAGGGATCAATCTCATCAATTTCAATTATCAATCAATAGTTTATTTTTCCTTTTCTTCCAAAGGCTAAATATCTATTAAATTAAATAAGTCATTTTTACAACATTATATTAGCTCCTTTAGATATGAAGATTGCGTCTATTAAGTTAAAATGAAAAGAACTTACATAAAACAATGAGTTTTCTACCCCAAGTAATATCGCCATTACATCATTTGAGACAGCTAAAATGGCTGCTAGACAACCATTGTTATATGGAAGAGAGACAGTACCACTGAGGGACTGAGGCGTCAAGAAAATGGAAATGTCGGACAGGAAAATGTGCAGATGGGCATGCAGACACACGTTAAAAGACCACGTAAGAATGACGACATAAGAGAGGAAATGGGAGTCATGAGAATCATGGACAGTGGGAGAAATCCCTGCTTATGTGGTTTGGACATGTAAAGAGAAGTAAGGAGGATTTGGTTGAAAAACAATGTCAATGTCACAACCTGGATGGAGAAAGAGAGGAAGGGAGAGATCGATATACTGCATGCGGCGAGGAGAAGGATGACGACTACATACGTCTGTTTTTCCCAGACGTATACTCTGTCTAGGAGCACTTTGATTTCACGACAAATTGTTTCACTCGTTATAGCAATCGTCAGGCCAATAACCATTAACAATTATTTTATGTTTTACAAAAGAACAACTTCTGGACATGCCTAGAGTTTTCCAGAGGCGAAAAGACAGAATCACTAGACCGTAACTTTCCCCTAATTTAGTCCCACCAGCAGTTTGCTTTCTGACAGAATGTCTTTATCTGACAGCGATGACAGGTTGTCAATCAGGCTCTTCAAGAACATGTGGTGCACTTAAGAAAAACAAATGAAATGGTGTAGTCCAGTGCAAACTCGGCAGCACGATAAAACATCAAGCAAAATTCCTGTGCTGCAAGTAACTGGTACCAGTATATATTACATAAACATGTTAAATATTATTTATATAGATAGTGATTTAATATTTTAAGTACATTTAATGTGTGGTTTTCATAGACAACTTTTATTTCTTGACGTTTGACCAAATGAAGCTCAACTGCTTTGGGGTTTTTTTAAAAGCCATGTATGATGATTATACCATTTCGAAAGATACTTCTCCCATCGTCAGACGGCTCGTTGAGCTTGATGATGGGAGAAGTATGCTTCCTCGTGTGTTATTCTTTTTCACATAACATTTCCTGTATTTGTAGTGCTCATAGCTATCTTCAAATGTACACCCCCAAATTATTGTCTTCTGTCCATTTCTATGTGTATTTGATCTGAAATAAATTGCTATTTGTTCATTTAACTGCTACTTAATTTGCTAGTTGGTCATCACTCCTATTGTTTACCCTTTCTGTATATCCCTTTACCAAACTTGCACCCATAAGATTGGTCTATTGTGCTCGAAGCTCTCTTCAAATGTACACCCCCCCCACACCAAATTATTGTCTTCTATCCATTTCTATGTGTATTTGATCTGAAATAAATTGCTATTTGTTCATTTAACTGCTACTTAATTTGCTTGTTGATCATCACTCCTATTGTTTACCCTTTCTGTATCTTCCTTCACCAAACTTACACCCTTAAGATTGGTCTAGTTCCTGTTTCTTTTCTTTGCTTTTGTCTTTCCTTTCAGCTTAGACACCACTACCGCAATACTACCAAGATCTGAGTACAGCTTTTAGAATTTACTGTAAATGCGCTCTGTCGAATTTAAAATTTAAAACGATCTTGTATTCAATATGTATATGTCTTTTTAACCTTCGCAGTAATAATTCACTATTTTAAAGGAATAGGAATTTTAAAGGACTAGGCCATGATGTCAAAGTTTAAAATTTAACAAAATTTAAAGGTGTGTTTGCTAAGCAGTAACACTTTAATTAATTGAATACATGACAACATTGCTTATTTGATGTTAAATTTGTTTTAATATGGAGCTTATTTTTAAAAACGTACTAAATGAAAGCTCTGAAAAAAGCCAAAAACTACTAAATCTTGAGGATAAGATGTTATTCTATAATCAACAAATAACCATACACCCTGACGTTTACTGAAAGGTTGGATAAACTCTAGGCTACCTTACTACGTGAGCTATTGCTATACTTTATATCTTTTGGTTCCATTTGGTATCTTGTAATACTAATTTCAAAAAAAGCAAAGATATGTTTATTCAACATCAATACAAGAAGGTATGATTAGAATATATTTTGCTAAATTGTATAAAATAACTTTAAACATGTTATTTTTAACTCAGTTGAGTTAAATTTGGTTGTTACTACTATAACTAGAATGTATTATGTAAATACCTACCGACAATAAGAGGATATCTTTACTTAAATTGTAGTGAAAAGACCTATTATCGAAGCATCGCATGGCTCTGCAGCACAAAAGGGCTTCTCTTTAAATAGTTTTAATGCCTTTATCGCATTAAGAAGAAAATTGTCTGCTTAAGTTTAATTTTAAAAAAAGAATTCTGGGTCACCTAAGGAGTTATTTTATCATTTTCAGTACTACACGATGCTAACTATTGTTTTAATACTTATAAATGTCATTAAGTATAATTACTGTTGGATGATAAAAGGCGATTAAAACTCTTTTAGCGTCAGGATTTAGTTTTCTAGCAATCAACAAAATAATCTAACATGGGTTAGAATGTCCCTAATTTTATTCAATGATTACTTACTTCTTTATCCCTGTTTAATCTTGTTAATTTTATTAATCGGGAAGACCCTGAACTATTAAGATAACATGCACATAGGAATCACATGAATAACCCATTAGTAATGGTTAGCAATTTTCCTGTAGGGGGTTCTTTCCAAAGCAGCTTTTTCTAAAGACCTATTAGATACTTCACATGTGTTCCTTACTTTGCATTCTTTTTAAGGCTAATTTTTCAACAACGTTTTTAGATCTTGCTAGAGAAAAATGAATGTGAGACAAACAACATATTGTTGGTAATATGGTTGATATATTGTAGATGGTTGCGATGCGCTTTAGTGTTTGTGTCATCAAACATAAGGTATGTAGTGTATAGATTTACCAGGACTTAAAAATAGAATATGAATTTTAACGTCTCTGAAAGAGAGCATCTATAAATACAAATAAACACGGGGTACCTATTTTGCTGGAAATCATAATGTTCACATGCAAAATGTTTGAAAGAGCCAGGTTTCCAATAAAAATTGATTGTATTTTGGAGGCCATTTCTCCTAGAAGCCTTTCACAAGGGTACAAATAGCTAGAGAAACAACTTTTACGGGGATTCTCGAGATACCGTTTTACTTTGGCTCCGTGGAGACAGTTGTTTTTTTTGTTTTTAACGCCATTTCCCCCAGTAATTGGGGCTCACATGGTGGCCTTTAGAAGTTTTTTTCTGTTGTATTATCGTAAAGAATGGATGGCGAGTGCTGCTTGGGTGTCGTAATAGGGGGGGAGGGGAGGGCAACTTTTGTCACCTTGGTGTAATTTTACCATGTTTGATTACTTCCCTTTAACTGCTAATACGCATGTCTGCTAATGAGATAGGCAGTCGCCATCTGGCGAACCAGGATGTAATGTTAACAAGTAAACAATAAATGTTTGAAGAATACTTGGACACTCTCGTAGTCTTTATTGATAATTTAGTGTTAGATAATAGTAGGGCGGTTTTGCCAGTAAGAAATGCCTTGGTCGTACACCCTTCCTGACGCCAACCATTGGCTTTTTCTTGTGTACAGCTCCAGATTCTTTTCGCCCGCCTGGGGAATCGAACCGGAACTTCTTGGTTTCAGGCTCCATGCAACTGGACCAACCATTAAGCCACGGCTCTGTGAAGACAGTATCAGAACTCAACTTCTTTAAAGTTGTTCATGAAATAATTTGGCGACATTTGCTATAAGTGAAACAGAGATTCTTCCCAGAATACACACTTTTTTGTCTGTGATTGTTTAGATTGAATACCCTTAACCAATTTTTCACCTTGCCCAATGCCCTTTATTTCGAGAAACCTTAAAGAACATGCTCAAAGATTTACCTGCACACTGCAGGGCTTGCAGTGATGAACAAGAAGTGCTTTTGTTATTGCATGATCAATCTTACAGCGAAAAGATCTTAAAGGAAAACAATTTGTAAAGAGCAATCCCAATTAGAAAGTATTACTTATTATTTATTTATTTTGTTGACGAATATTATTACAGGATAACCCATAATAAAATTGAAAATTTCACAAATATTGAAATAAGTGAAATAAATTAAATGAAAAATTCAAGACCTCGGAAATGGATATCAGAACGACGAATCTGCATTAGATGAATGGAATTGTCTAGCTAAAGAAAACATCTCTCTTCTGTACATATAAAGCACCTCATTCTCACAATAATTTGAAGACCAAATTTAGAAAAATAGGCAAACACTGGCCAGGTAATAATTTGCTCTTAATTAAAGAACAATGATAGAGCTACATGATGTGGTTTTGTTCCTTTAGACATATGTCTAAAGCTTTATTTACGGTTTGAAAAGGCAACCTAAGAATAATTATTGACATTAAAAGGAGATCGTCAGGCTACCATCATATCATGTGGAAGTCCCACTAATTCCAGAAATTATCAGCCATGCATTTTATGACCAAATATCAAATGACACTAGAGTGACACCAAAATATGATATATTACCAATTGGTAATAACATAAAGGTAATATAACTTAAAATACAATAGTAATAATATAGTATCTATAAAATACACAGTGGTGCACGTTTGATTGCTAAAACGAATTCAGAAAAGTTAAGTGAAACACCTTGCGACGAAGCAAAATGCTCTCAGGTCAAGGTAAGGAAAGCAGTATGCATAGACGATATGCCGATGCTGTGCATAAATAATTGCTTTACGCATGTAGTAGAACACTAAATTGTGAAGAACTTAAAATTTGGAATCAAGAAGCCAATTACCATTTCTTGAAAAAAGTGAACTTAGGAATAGAAACTATCATCATGGAAACAGTCAAATGCTTAATGTTACAAAGTTCTATAGCAAAATGTTTTAAATAGACTCAACCCCTTCATAGATATCATGATTCATATTAAGCGAAATGCTTTCAGATAAGGGCGATCAACAGTATAATAACTCTTCATTATGGTAGGAATTTTTTCCTTAAGAGATGAAAATAATCTACTGGTAGAGAAAAAACATTTAATATACCAAGTGGTTATAAAATTCCATCAATCACTCCTTCTTGCCAGATCATCACAAATACTTGTTGAAACAGACTATCAAAAAAGAATATCTTTGAAAATGTTGGTATCAGAAAAAATTCGGCAACAAGAAACAAGTAGCATTAAGGCAGTACTAGCCTTATAAAACTTAGTATCAGAAAATTATTAACATTAGAAGATTATTGGTATTAGGAAACTGTTAGTATTGAGAACTGTTGGTGCTATGAAACCTTCGACAGTACTAATTTATTGATATTAGATCAAATAAACGGTTCGTGTGACAAAACTAAAATATAGCAATTAAAATTACTTTCATTTTAGTGTTAACTTTTTCGCTGGCGTTCGACAGAACCAAGACCCCGTAATAAAAATACACAGGCATAGTGGGATTCTATGAATCCAGAAAACAACGAGAAACCAGAAAAAGTCTGGCACTTGTGATTGACGGATGATTATCCTTCCTGTTCTCTTCAGCCAATCACAGGAAAGGAAGGCCTTTCTCTATTCTCTCTTTGTTTTCAGCATTGACATTAGATAACCATGATTATTGGGTACATATTTTTGTTAGAAAATGGTGGCAAATAGAAAACTGCTGGTATGAGTTAACTGTTGATTAAGAAACTATTAATGTTAGAAAACGATTATCATCAGGAACTCTTGGTATTGGAAACTCTTCATAGTAGGGCACTGTTGGTGTTACGAGATCTACGATGCATTTGCAATATAGAATGTTTTTATTTTAATATATGACTTAATTAATGTTTATTTTTTCATCTTATGCTTTGTTTTTCTTGCATGGTTTATCCAATGTTTTCGAAATCTTTTTGGTTTGTTTGTCATAAAATATAATTTATTGGAAAGGTATTGTCATGTTGATAGTGGAAGCCAAGGTAATATCATGATGAACCAGGAGTCTGTAAAGACCCACAATACAATAGTAAGGCTACTGTTACATTTTTACCACCACCATGCAGATTATGTTTTTGTCTGCGTTTATCCGTTTGTCTCTCTGACTGTTTGCTTGTAAGTTCGTTGGTTGGTTTGTTTGTGTGCTAAATAAGTCTAAAAGATTGGGACAGGTTTGAATAAAATTTTCAGGAAATCTAGACAGTACCACAAGAAATAACTGGCTAAATTTTGGTGTTGATGGGCGAAAATTTGTGTCTTTATAAAGTTGTAGCAACGATATAGACTAACAGAGTTTCGTGGACGTGAAAAAACGCATATTGTTTGGCAATCAAAGTTGCTTTGGCTCAATAGATTAATAATGTCTGTCTGGGAGACAGGAAATCTTCGGTACGAAACGGGGAAACGCCTTGTCTTTTTTTAAAATGATGTTTTTGTGTTTTCAGAAATACTATCAGAAGAAACTTTACTTACTTACTTACTTACTTACTTACTTATCCTCTTCGAGCCATTAGCGGCCCATAAGCCTTGATAACATCCTCTGCCATCTCTCTCTGTCTTTTGCTATGGTACCAACTTCGTTCCCTGTTTGCCATCCCTGGTCATTTCTTATTGCTTCCGCACTCCTCTGCCATGTTGCTCGCGGGCGTCCTCTCTTTCCTTTTCCCTCTGGTCTCCATGTTAAGGCTACTCTGCAGCTATCATTTTGTGGTTTTCTCAGAATATGTCCAATCCATCTCCATCTCCTGCACCTTATGATCTCTCCTATTGGATTGGTCTTCATCCTAAGGTAGAGCTCGTTGTTTGTAATTTTTGTGGGCCAGAAGATACGGAGAATATTTTTCAGACATTTTCTCTGAAATATTTTTAATCTGCTGACATCATTTTTATTTAATTTTCACATCTCTCCTCCATAGAGTAGCACAGACATTACGTTTCTGTTATACACTCGAATCTTGGTCTTACTAGTGTATTGGTTTGACTTCCAGAGTGGGTTAAGTATGGCAAACGCATTTCATGGACTCAGCCTATGTATGATATCTTCAGTGGACCCTCCTGTTTTGTTTATTATGGCACCGAGGTATGTGAAGGTGTCCACGTCTTCAACACTTCTGGCCTTGATCTCGATTGAGCGCTTTTCCTTGTGATTTAGTCTCAACATATTGATCTTGTCTGTTTTGATTTTGAGACTGATATTTTCAGCATATTTACATAAATTTTCAGTTTTCTCTTGCATATGTTGGTGCTTGCTAGTTTACCACCCAGTCTTCAAGCTGGGTGGTAAACTTTCATCTTATTCCTGTTTTCTTTACCGTTGTTGTTTTCCTCATGATCCAATCTACAGCAATAATGGAGAGGAACCTGACATCACACAGCCTTGCCGAACTCTAGTTTTTACAGAGAACCACTCTGACGTCTGCCCGTTGTTAATGAGGCAACTACTACTTCCTCTGTACATTTCCTTTATGATCTCTATGAAGAGATCTGAAACTCCATAAAACTCTAGAATCTCCCAGAGTTTCTCTCTGTCAATGCTATCAAAAGCTTTACGGAAGTCAATAAAATTAATGTAGTGATGCTTGCCACTCAATGCACTGTTCGACAATATTTCAAAGTATGAAAATCTGCTCAGCTCTCCAGTGTTCTTTTCTATATGCTGCCCTCTTGTTCCTCAGTTTTTCTTCTGCTCCTTTCGTGGTTCTTTCTAAAACAACTCTACAGAAGACGTTCCCAGGTATGGAGAGCAGGGACATTCCTCTACTTTTGTGTCATTTAGTAATGTCATCTCTCTTTAGTACTTTAGCTATCATTAATTTATTCCAGTCACTTGGCATGTTGATGTTCTCTCTCACTTTCTCAAACATGTGCAGTAATCTCTTGTATGTGATCTTGGTTCTAGCTTTTAACATTTCTTCGCTGATGTTATCTACTCCTGCTGCTTTATTGCTCTTCAACTTCTTTACTGCTATCTTCACTTCCTCTTCTGTGAAGGGGCCTGTGTTGATTTATTTGATGGTTCCAACATTACCGACCTCAAACTCATCTTCCTCCACATTTTCGTCACATTCATTTTCAATGTTTAATACTTATTCAAAGAGTTCTTTCCATCTTTGAAGTATCTGACCATCTTCAATGAGTAGATTACCAATTTTGTCTCTCACACCAGTTTCTGATTACTTGTTCTTGTTGCACAATAGCTTCGTAATACTGCACAGAGTTCCCATGTCATTGTTTTTTGCTGCATGCTCAACCTTTTCAGCGAGCCCATTTATCATCTTACGTTTATCTGCTCTGACCTTTTTCTTTACACTCTTGTCCATCTCACTATACTTCTGTTTCTTGATAGCACGAATTCTCTCTGAGCTTGTACAGTTCATCTCATTTTTCATTTTCTTCCTTACGTTTATAGCTTTCAGAATTTCACTGCTTATCCACTCTTTATTTTCCTTCCTTTTCCTACCCAGGATGTTTTCGGCTGTCTCTGTGTAGATTGTGGTGAAATCTTTCATTCTTTTTGTATGTTTTCCTCTACCATGGCTGTTTCCATGCTCTCTTCCAGTGCTTCAAACCTGTTTTTCAACTGTACTGCGAATTGCTTTTGGGTGTCGTTTTGTTTCCAAAGTGCAGAGTTGAATGTTGCTCTTCTGTTGGTGTTCTTGAGTTTGTGTCTTGAAAGCCTAAGCTTCACTTTGCCAACCACAAGGCTACGGTCAGTTTCAGCATCTGCACCTCTCATGGCTCGTACATCAGCAAGAGACCTCCTGTATCTGCTATCCATGATGAAGTGATCAATTTGGTTTTTGTCTCTGTTGTTTAGTGAGGTCCATGTGTATTTGTGAATGTTTTTGTGCTTGAAGTATGTGCCTCTAATCACTAGATCATTTTCTTCACATAAGTCAATAAGTCTTTCACCATTCTTATTCATGATGCCTAAGCCTTATTTCCCTAAAACTTTCTCATGGTTTTTGTTTTTACAACCTACTTTGGAATTTTCGTCTCCCATAACGATCAACATGTCATGCTTTGGTGTTGACTCAATCTCGTTCTGCAGGTATTCGTAGAAATCACCCTTCTCCTCTTCATCTGCATCGTTTGTAGGCCTGTAGATCTGAATGATGGTGGTTTTAACATATTTTGAGTTGAATCTAGCACTAATGATCCTTTCATTCACTGGATTCCACTTGATTAGACATATCCTAGTCTCAGGGCACAGCATGATTCCTACATCTTTATAATGTTGTTCATCTGAACCAGAATACAGTACAGAATCTCCGGTGTTGACCTTCACTTCTCCGAAACCAGTCCATCTTGCTTCTCTTATGCCTAGTATCTCCAGATGGTATTTCCTCATTTTTCTTGCTATTATTGCAGTTTCCCTGGTGGCGTACATGGTTCTAACATTCCAACACTCTACACGGATGTATTTTTTTGGTGTTAGTAGTGATATCATGAATGTCGTTCTCAGGTTGGAGACTTAACGTAGGCTTTCACCTCCAGCCGTCATATGCGTGTCTTCCCATCTGAGGTCGTTATCTTCGGGGATTTCACACGACATTGTTCTGTGACCATAGATAGCTTTTTTTGCTGTCCACGTTTTCGTAATCGGTAGTTGTTTTACATGAAGGGGTGATTGGCCCCTTGCCCAACCCTCCTCCTTTCTCATCCGGGCTTGGGACCGGCCATGGCGGAGTTCAGAAGAAGCTTTAGATTTCAAAACATGAATCCATTTTTAAATTTTGACTGCAAAAAAAGTATAAGAATACCATTGCAATTTCAAAATATTTATTATTTCCTCTACCAAGTAGGTTTGGTTTTCGCCTAAAAATGAAATTTGAATAATGCATCCTGAGGATCTTAAGATCCTTAAGGGAAAAAAAGTAAAAAGATCCTGCAGATGCTGTTATTCTAAATGTCAATATTAACTGATAGTGAAATAGTTGGGGAATCCAAGAGCTTTTACAGCTTATTTGTGAGAGCCAAATGACAAATCCAGTGACAGTCCTGTGGAAGATGAAGCCAATGTGGTGAAAATTTTGGAATTTAAAGATAAAAAACAAATATAATGTGTATTAAAGAAAATAAAAAAATGTGCGATTGTTTTGTTAAGGAGAAATGATTTAAGGTAAAGAAAAAATGAAGTAAACTCCGAATGGGACATTAAATATATTTATTTATAACAGGATAGCATGACGATTGAAGTGTTCTGGTTATCGTACAAAGTATGAGATTTTATTCAAATGAACACAAGAGTACAATATTTACCAGATATTTACCATTGTAGCGACTTGGAGGAGATTTACACTCTCTGAGTGCTTTTCTAGTTCAATATTTTTTAGCTTGTTCAAGAAATTGATTTCAAGAATTTATATGTTTGGATTACCACATACGCCTTCATTAAATTTCCGATGTGAAAAAAAACAATAAATGGTAACACATAGTTGTTTTGTTGCTGATGAAGAAAATACTCTTGACCTACCTGCCTAAGTTCTCCCAACAACAAAACCTGATGTCATTATATTCGAAAACTGCGTGGACACGTCGGAACAAAGAGTCCACAGTGGGAAGACAAAAAATGAAACACACATTTTCTTTTTAATAAGTGACTGTCTGTTCTTCAGTTGTTTTTCTCATTAATAAAGAAGCCTCATAGAAGGAGCTGTATAATGAAAAACAACAGCTGCGCAAACACAAAGGAACCAGACTATTGTAGTCTGAACATGAACCAGCTGAAACTAGAATTGTATAACCAACAAAAATAGCCAAACTGAGCAATGGTGGCCGTTTCGCCTTTTTGCTTCCTGATATTATTCTTGAGATAAATGGTACATAAGCAACTAAGACAGACCACTGTTAGTGTACCAATAACATTTTCCCAAAACGCAAACCGACGATAGAGTACAAAATGTACAGAAATATTTTTTTCATTCTAAACTTACATAAAAATGCTTTTAAAAAGTTGGTGAATGTCTTTTAGAAGCTACTATTGGGTTTAATATTAAATTCCCATGTTAGGTGTCGGAGTTTATTTAATCAAATTCCCATTTTATGTTGTTAGGTATCAGAGTTGATTAAATTCGATCACATTTTATAATAGCAATATAGTCATACAGTATCATCAAAAGCTTAAGTCAACAAAACAAGAAGTATGGCCTATTTTAAACAGCAACAGCAACAGCAGCAGCAACAACAACATATCTAAAACAATAAGAAGTACAGTTCATTTTCAAAAGAATGGAACTGGCAAATCACTTTCAACATTTAATACTCATAGAAACAATAGTCAACTAGCAAACTTGTTACCACAAATAAATTGCTTAATTTACGGAAGTTGCATTACCACTGCTCGGTGAAAGAGATAGAAGAAACCGAAACCGTAGCACGTTTCGAAGACAATACGTGAGGTATCAACGCTAAAGATTCTGAATCATCTAATGCAAGTTATATTTCATATCCTTGAAATAGGTATTGTATCTAGTATTGTATCATTGTAGCAAATATGTTATCTACTTATCAGTCTTCTATAAACTGTAATCATTCTCGTATTTGGTAAAGTGTTTCAAATCGTGATCTTAAATACATTTATACTATTTTTTTAAATTTCAATAATCAAGCTATATCAAAGAGTTTTATAATATATTTTATCACATATATTTCAGGATAGACTACGACGTCAATGTGATGATGACGAAATGTTGATATTTTCAAATACTTGGATTGCAAAAAAAAGTATAACATCGAGAAAAAAAACTAAATTCAGATCCAAAATCAGGGCAAGAAATTAGGAAATACCAAGTGTTTGATATAAATGCAACAAAAACTTTGTTGACCAGTGTTAATCTTAAAATAATAAAGCAGTAAAAAAAATATAATAAAAGAGATCATGCTTCTAGTGTCCAGGCAGCTGTAACTTAAGGAAAGGTTACAGATGGAAGGATATATGTAAATAGAGAGGATCTTTAATCCAAATGTGTATGTTGTAAAACATTTAAAACCACCCTTGCCCCAACGTGCACAAACAGTAGGGTTGCCACTCACACCAACAACAACACATGAGACAGCTTTGAAGAAAGTTTTTATCAAGAAAGAGTCTTGGAGATCAGACATATTAGATTGAGCCCACTAATTCATGGTACTAATACAAAGAAGGGTAAGGCATGTCCCCATTTTGCTTTTTTGTTGCCAAACAAATTTTAAAATAAGAAGAATATTAATTTGAAATATTATTGTTAGATTAACTTTATTAGTTCAAAGTCCTGATACTCATAATTTCGTCATGTCAGAACTTCCCAAACACCTTTCTGTATCAGCCAGAAACGATTAACAGGCGATTTGAGGGTACATGATATGGAATGCAGTCTTCTGTCAATATATATAAACTTAATAAAAATTTAATTAAAATTGATGGAACATGGAATTTCTAAACCAACACCTTCGGTAAGTGGAAGATTAAAATATAACTTTTCAGAGAACCTAGAGAATTAAAACTCATTTTAGGTAAACTAAAAGAGAGGAAGAAGACATTATTGCATTAGAAATGACAACCAAGACGAAAATGTCACCTTTATTAAAAGACTAGGACTACCGAAATAACATGGCATTAAACAGTTGGTATATTCAGGGTTACCCGATGAAATGCATGCATCATAGACGTTCTTTCGTCATGTACTTACAACAGAGGTAGTGGAAAGATGGATAGACGATAAAAACAGAAAGCTGAAAACATCTCTTAAGAAAAAGCCACAAAGGAAAAAAGGATGTAAAGTTTTTAAATTCTTTAAAAAGAGTGACACAGATAGCAATGTGGAAGTTGGCAAATGTTGACAGAAAATAGTTACCCATGTAATCCATGCTTGTTTTGCCAATCAGGTCAAGCTAAAATATTAGAAGTTGAAGGGCATATCAAAAACCATCTGGTACGAAAGGCAGAAATGAAGCAAGAAAGACAGTATACCTAAACTGTTTCTTATTATATAGCCAAACATTTTAATACACTGCTATAAAATGTTCTCTAATATTTATAAAAACATGCTCTTTCCTGTAAAGTTTCCAGCTTGGATAAATTTCTTATTACTGGCATATTTAATGCGACACGCTATCCTTTAAGCTTCAATTTCCAAGTAATCATTGGTTACCAAACTATGATTCGACCAGTACTAATGTATAGAGCAGAAACATGGGCGCTGAGAAGGAAAGAAGATCACCTGCTGATGCGAACGGAGATGAAGATGCTGAGATGGATTCCTGGAGTATCGCTTTGGGAAAGATGCACAAATGAGGAGATTTAAGTGCTGGAATAACAAGCATAGGTGAAACACTGAGAGAAGCAAGATTAAGATGGTTTGGTGACTTTATAAGAAGAGAAGATGAGTGTACGGTGCAGAGACCAAGAAGGGAACCAATCAAGGAACGGACATCAGTTGGAAGACAAAAACTGAGATGGAGCGATGTTTTGAAAAATGATATGAAGAGCAAGGGGCTTTGCAATCGTGACGCGAACGACTGGAGGAGATGGTGTGCGACGATACTTGCTGCTGACTCCTGACTATTGGGATAGCAGCATCTAAAGAAGAAGAAGTAGTAGTAGTAGCAAACGAATAATAATAATAATAATAATAATAATAATACGGTTTTAAACGTTACCTGTATAAAAGACTTCCTTGTAAGTGGAAGTTCCTGATTGTTCATTCTCAGTCCAACCAATGGGTGTTGGAAGGTTGGAAGGGATGTTTTTAGCTACTGTCTAGTTGCACTAGCTACTAAGACCCCGACCTTTGGATAATATTTGGAAAATACCTTTCTCAAATGAAAAAAATATTTCACTTGTACCCTTTTTAGCTCTATACTGTATTAATATTTATATGATCTAATATTAATATTATCCTGCTCGTAATATCCATTTGCATGCGATTTCCTAAATTATGGTAAAAACTGGATGATATTAATCGCTTTTTTTTATTGGACATTTTCCTGACAACCATAATTCATTAAAAAAACACAAAACAAATTAGGCTACTTTTAGCGCCTTTCGCATCATAGCTTGAGATCTTTTTGGTTTTTTTCTTGCGAAACTTTTGTTGCTGTTGTTTTTTTTTTAGTTTTGCCTGACCTGACCTGCCTTCGAGTGAGAGAAGAAAAAATGTTCTAGACTGCTGGATTTATTCAACCAGATGATAACAGACAACGGGAAGCTGCTTACTAAGTACTTTGACGTTCCCCTTATTTTGATTAGGTTGCACAATGCTGATTATTACAAATAATTCGGTATTTATTAAGTAGTACCATACATTAACAAACAGAAGCTTCGGAAAAGCTGTGTAACTAAAAATAAATAAATATATAATTAGTTACCCTCCCTTAATTGTTTGGTTTTTAATTCTAATAGTTTCCTTAGCAGCAAAAAATAACGACGTAATCTTGTACCTCTTATCTGAACCCACAAAAGAAAATACTCTGCAATGCTTATTGAAAACTAAAATTTAACGATTTCCTATGATTAATTATCTAGAGTTATGGTATGATCTATCTTTGATTCTTCTAATATTAGCAAACGATGGGCTATTACTTGTTCGAAATTGAAGTATTCGTTACCGTAATTGGACTTTTTGTATAGCGTTTAGTAAACAATTGTGATAATATTTCGGAATATTGTACTGCCATATCATCTGAACTTAACAACAAGAGTTCTCTGGTCCACGCAATTAACAAATTAACAAACTGAAAGGGAAAGTATGGTTTTATTAATGTACCCATCATAGTTTCGACCACTAAAATTGATTTAAATACCTGTCTTCTATGGCACAAGATTAAGTTTATTTTTTGGATAAAAGGCAATTTTTGTACCCCAAATATTCATTGCTTTCTTTGAGTCATTAGGAGTAAATTTTTATTTTTCGCCTTATCATGATCTCCTTATTTGTATTTTTATAAGTACGTACATATATTTATTACTACAGGATAATCCCCATTTTGGTATTTATTACCTGAATTGTTCTTCTTTGATTGTGGTGTCAGATATTGACATTTGCTGTCATTTCCTTGCAAGTGTCCCATTTCTTCACCATTAAAAGAATTGTCACAAATTTATCGTGATTGTCGTGTACTACCAAGTCTGGATATTCCCAAGACTTTGACTTGATAAAGAATTCACACTAAGCCTGGCGACAAAATGGAAGACCTGATATAGGATATCAAAGCTAATTTTTATGTTTGTTTAAATTTTCTGTAGGTATCTTTCACTGTATGAAAGTGTTCTCTTTACCTTAATTAATCTATTGATTACCCGTCGTCATCATCCCCACCACCACTTCTCTTTTTAGGTAATTCAAATGTCTTGTAATTATTTTTCTATACAGGTTTAAACTATCACATTCTTTACATCTTACCAAATCCTTTCATTTTCACCCCTAACAAATGGCTTATAGCGTAATATAAAGTTTTAGAGAAGTGAGAGGGAAGCAATACATTTAAAACTTGATATTAATTAAAGTTACAGAAATATGTCTACGTATTTTTTATAGATTACGTGAAAGCACCCGACTGCATTGGGTATGAGGCTTATCAGAGTTAATCGAATCACTGGATATTGATGGCCAAGACATTGACTTGATAAAGAATTTGTAGTAAGTCAAGCAAGCTGAAAAACCTGAATGTGTGCTATAAAATACGTGCATATAAACTTAGGAGTGAGACAAGGTTGTATCCTTTCCTCTTGACGGATTTTCAATTTTCACATATATAGTGCACAACATATATGAGACATACTTAGTCAATGACGATGGATGTGTGTTTGGGGGGGGGGGAAATGTACCGTATGAAGATGACAGGGTGCTGTTGGGGAATGAAAAATAGCTCCCATCAAAGCTAATACATTTGATTGTCTTTTTTTGTTGTTATAATACAGTTCAACACAGCATTCCATCCTGTACGTATAATTTCTTTACTCCGACCACTGCTTCAGTTATTTTGGACAGATACTTGTCAGTGCCAAATAAACGGGGGGATCCTATTTAATTTTTTTAAAATTTCTCTATATACAGCCTATTTGGATCCCACGACTTTCAGTCTGAGCAAGATTTTGCTTGTCGAGAAGATCCTGCTCACAGTTTTAATGTTCAGTTTTCAGAAGGTACTTTTGGTCACATCTTTTGGTTCAATTACAATTACAACCAAAACAGCATGAGTGAACACGCCCAACTGATATAAAAAACATTGATGATTGATAATGTCCCAGAGATTGATAAATCACTGGGACATTTTAAGACATTTTTTATCCTTAGACAAAATATTAATAATATTTCAATTTAATATTATAAACAAAAATAATGTGTTGAGTCTAAAAAGTAAAGAAATAACCCATTTTCACGAAGCCATTCTAAACTTTGGAATTAAAAATCTTCGTTAACAGAACTCTAAAAGCCATAAATAAGTCCAGACTATTTAATGATTTGATTTTAAGCAAAATTCGTGTCAGCAAGCAATTTATGAGCATTACTTCGACTTGAAAGATTTGAGACAAGAAGATCTTGAAATATATCGTTTTGTTTATTTTTAAATGAAAACTGTCTTTCTAACCCTAAAAAAATCAGTTATTACGTTTTCGTCATTTTATGCAAAATTATATATCATTCATAAATTAAAAAATGTAAATTTAATCTCTGGAAGTTATCCCCAAGTTTTCCTGGTCTATATATTTTCTGTAACGTTTAACATTGGTGATCAGAAGTTCCTACAAGTGTAAAACCTGACTTGATACTGTAAAAACCCTTAAAAACCCTGTTTTTACACACACACCCTTTATCACATTTTGAAAAAGTATTAAAATCCTGTTTCATAAGACCCTGTTTATTCAGCATTGAAGAGTAGGTGCAGTAACAGGTGAAAACAAGTAAGAAATTTTTACATTTTTACAGATAAAATTGTTTTAAATTAAGAAAAATTGTTGCCTTTTTCCTTTTCTCTAAGCTGACGGATGACCATGGACAACAGATATGTCCAATAATGTCCTTCTCTTCACTTCATGATAAATTATTCAGAATAAACCACACCATCTATACTCCCCAGCCTACCTTTACCAGCAGAGAAATAAGGGCTTAGCTTAGGTGACCATGTTAATATTAACAAAACTAACTTCTCAGAACTGCATTCCAGTGAAGACGTACTTCTGTTTTCCTTGTAGATAATGCTGGGAAATCTTTAGTCTCAAATTAATCACCTCATCCTATAGAAGAAAAAGTATGGATCCACATCAGGTATAATAACTAGGAATATACTACCCCTCTTCTAATATTGTCCCATAGGTGTTAGTTAGATATTAGCAGGAGGGTAGTTGTCCTACTGTCTCACTCGCAGGCTCAACTCTTCCCCCACTTGCTTAAACCTAAAAATTAGGAATTCATCTTCATACAATGCACCTTATTAATAGCACCTTAATTATTTTTGCCAAGCTTGTGCCAGTTTTCATAGCCGTAGCTTGAAAAAAACAGCCAGTGCATCCAAAAGTGCCGCTGAATGAACACCCACCACCTGGTACAGGATAAACATAGATTTTTGGATGGAAACTGCGGCTCTTGGTAGGGCTGATTGCGAGCGAAGCGAGACAGCAGTACAAATAAATCCAGCCAGGAGGGGTTTATTTATATTTTACTATCTACCCAACACTGCATAGTACGTGCGGGCGAGAGGGTGTGTTTATTTTTCGTACAGTTGCCAAAATAGAGACATTGACAAGTTTTGAGTCATTCGCATGTATTACACCACTCATGTACTATTTCATATTTAGATTGCAGCATGGTCATCGATTCGAATTTCTTAAGGTCATCACAAGTAATGTAAGTAACTTATTTCTCCTTAAACCATTGTTTTAGTGGTTTCGGAAATGGACTGAGGTTTTATGCCATTGATGGATTACCTGTATGTGTAAAACTACTGTGTTGGTAATCAAGGATTATTACTCATTTTTCTGTTTTAAAGATTCTGATTGGTTAATATTGTTAGCAGACGATTTTAATTATTTTATAAGTAGGAAAGGTTGTAATAAGTACCCACTTTTTATAGTTGACGAGATAAAGCAAAACTTAGGGGAATTATCAAATAAGGAAGTCATGAATCATTTATGGGCCTAAGTTTTTCCTTTAGGAGAATTACTCAGTTAACTCTATCTCCAAGACAAGGAAGAGAAGAAATTGGATTTCCCTATACAATGACACAATGGAGATTAAAATACACAGCATTTTCCTCTACTCTTCGACTTGATGTAAAGGTATATGCCGCATCTGACCTTGCAATATGGAATTGGAGTCTGTGAATATACTCTGAAAATTCATAATACTAATTAGATCTATTACAGGTAACACTTCAGTTCACAGAACCAGGCCCAGAGAGCGTTTACAACGCTTTCTTTGAAATCAACTCATTTTCATTTCAAGATAGACTGAAGATATTTTCCTGAGATAGAGACTGAGACCACAGACCATTAACAACTGAAGTGGTCAATCTCATCAAATAGGGATACCCACTATTAACTGCAAGGAAATTTTCTTATTTGTAGAGACGTCCAAATGGAGAAATTTGTAAGCAACCGTTAACTTTAGAATCCATGGAGATGGCCTTTGCGACATAGGGTTGCGATACTTTAACATGTGACATGATTTTATTCTTTCAATATGACTTATTCCCTGTTGAATTTGACTAGCCGCTAATTGGAAGACTGAAGTGCTTTTGAAATAACATGCTATTAGGTAAAAACATCAATTTTGATTGCGTTCTTTCATAAGATACAGTTACCGGTCCTTTTGAGTTTTCATCGTGACTGTTTTTGTCACGATTTTGAATAGTTTGTTCTGAAAGATACATACATTGAGAATGAAAACTCAGCATTTTAGTAGTACAAATTACAACATTGTGTGGACTCAAGGGGAAATTTAAATAATATAGAATAAGAAATTTTCAACTTTAAAATTTAGAATTGTGAACTTGAATAATTTACAGGAAGGAACACAATAAACAATCAGAAATAGAACGAGACTTGATGAGTCAAGAAAAGTCTTCGTAGAAAGATTTTGACTTAACAGCTCTTAAGTAAGTCATCAGACAAAGAGATGGAGAAAGAGAGAGAGAGAGAGAGAGAGAGAGAGAGAGAGAGAGAGAGAGAGAGAGAGAGAAGAAACCTAGAAATAGATGGAAGGAAAGAAGGAACATTTGAGAAAAGCATAGTTAAGACAGCAGCGTTTATTCCTTACACCTTAACGTCGTCAAAAACAGATGCGAACAGAGCCGCCTTGCCCATAGGCAAATGCCACTACTGCTTGCAAACATAGGTTTATTCCACTTTTTTAATACAGTGGAAAGTGATTTTTTATCTTTAATTACACAAATATTGCCCATTACATTCTTCCAAAAGTATCTGTTCGGGGCTGACAGTCAACCCTTCTGCGAGGGGCCTTTTTGTTTGCCAGGTGATTTAAATGGGAATCTCGGTTCCGCTAACAATTTTATTTATGCCAATAACTTTTTAAAAACACCTAATCAGTCGTAAAACTGGAGTGTCTTTTGGTGACCTAATACACAACCTGTTAGTTTCCAGTGTGATTTGGGGATAAATAGAGGCATTGGGTATTGGTTTGATTTCTAATAATGTTGTTTATTTGACGTTTGTTGGTGTTTGGGAGAGGAGAACATATCTGCTATCTTTAAAATTTACACAATATCCTATTCTTCTTGGTCCTTACATTAGTTTTTTATCTCAGTACACATTAGATGCACGAAATTGTGTATTTTTCTCCATAGCGCTCTAGGTGTATCCATAGGCCCATTTAGGGTCTTACTGAGATTTGTGTTTCTTTCCCTGATATCTTCTTTTCTGTTTGTAATAAACGTGTCTTAACTTTCCATCAAATGTCATTATAATGGTTTCTTATTTCTAGAGCGACATATTCTGTTTTCGGATGCAGAGAATATGACTCAGTGCACTTAACTTACCACTGCTCTGCATACAGTCATCCTTTGGCATAGTATCGTATCTGAAAACAAGGTGAGACTCCAATAGGTTGCAACAGGGATCTGCCTGTCACCATACGGTTGTCAATAACACAGATCTGTGTTAAAAAAAATCTCGCCGGATGGCTCTTTTCGGACTGATTTTGTATCTTTCTGACACGCTGAATTCAAATATGCAATCGGGTTTTCTCCATCACGTACAGATTTTGTTTCACAACATTTCTAAAAAAATTCAATACACAAGAAATTCGCATTTTGTGAGTTATATATTTATGTGACGATGTAGAATTTTTAAAGATCTGGGAAATTAAAAAACACACGACGTCAACAAAATAAAGGTCTAATGAATGATCAAGTTAATCACGCAGGCAAGAATGGCCTCTTCCGGAATTTTCTGGAGTGCCGGGCATGAAGAATATCCCTCTTGAGACACCAACAGTAATCAGCAAGCATAGAAACGTCCCACCGTCCTTTGTATCGCTCCTCCATCACCCGAATGTCTTGATGGAAGCGCTCGCCTTGTTCCTCGCTGTAGTCGCCACAGTTGCTTGGGAAGTAGTCCAAATGCGAGCTTTAAAAGTGTATTTTGATGGACATGCGAGCTCCAATAGCCTGGTAGCTGGAGAGAAGATCTTCGACTACAGAGACATATTGTGTGCTTCTGTGATTCCCGAGAAAATTCGCGATAATGGACTTGAAGGCTAGCCAAGCGTTCAACTGCTCTCTGCATATACCCTTGTCAAAGTCTTTGTCCTTGATAAGTTCTCTTATCTGTGGGCCATCAAACACAGCAGCTTCGATTTTCACTATACTGAGCCGAGGAAATTTCTCCTTTAAGAAAGCGATTGCCTTGCCGTCTTTTTCATGAGGCCTAGTTTTATGTGAAGCGGTGGAAGCAATACATTTTGGGGGTTGACAAGAGCTTTTTCGACGATGTTTCTTGAGCCTGGTTCCAGCGCTCCTCTCTGTGGCCACTCTCGCCAAGCGTAGTGCTGGCTATCAGCCCGACTGTCCCATAGACGAATAAAGCATGGATATTTGGTGTATCCGCCTTGTTGTCCTAAAAGGATCGAGAGTACCTGAAATGATAAATAATATAACCACACAGGTTGCAATGGACAAATAAAACGGCAATCACCAATTAACAAAGTTATGTTTGCAAATCACTGACAGCCGTGTTCTGATTACTCTCACCTTGAGGTCTCCACAGATTTTCCAGCTATGTAGATCGTATTTGATTGTGGAAAGCAATATCTGCATGGTCTTGTAGCTTTCCGACAAGTGCACGGAGTGTGCTACCGGGACGGACGCTACTTTGTTTCCATTGTGAAGCAACACAGCCTTTAAACTTTTGCTTGAGGAATCGATGAATAATCTCCAGTCACTGACATCATATTCCAGCCCTAATGCTGAAACTAGTCCCGAAATATTGTTGCAATAGACCAAACGGCTATCCAGATCGTTAGTAAAGAAGGCCCGAAAGTTCTTGTCACGATCTCGATACCAGAAGAAAGTGGTATCGGGGTGAAAGAGATTGTTTTCCCGTAATCGCGACCCAAGAAGCTGAGAGGATTCTTTGGAGAGAGCCAAGTCCCTCACTAGATCATTGAGCTCTTCTTGTGTTAGTGGTCTGGGATGCGATGCATCAGGGTGGGGCTCGTATGACTCTTGGTAACTCTCACCAGTGCATTCACTAGATTTCTCTTCCTCTAGCGACCACTCCACATCGGCCGAAGGGGTAGGAACCGGAGTATTGGCGTCGTGAGGTTGAGGTTTCACGGCGGATCGGACGTCGGGGTATATGATACGACCTTTGGTCTTCTTAGTGAAGCCTGAAAGTGATTAAATAGAATTTGTAAATATCTTCACCAGTATTTAAATGGGTTTATTGTTACACTTGAGGCTACATTTAACTATTGCCTCATTGGAAGGTGAAAAAGCCTTCGAGACCTCAGAGAGACAGAGCATTGCTGTGAATTTCCTTGCACATGGGGAGTTTGAACTGTGTGCATACCANCAGTGCATTCACTAGATTTCTCTTCCTCTAGCGACCACCCCACATCGGCCGAAGGGGTAGGAACCGGAGTATTGGCGTCGTGAGGTTGAGGTTTCACGGCGGATCGGACGTCGGGGTATATGATACGACCTTTGGTCTTCTTAGTGAAGCCTGAAAGTGATTAAATAGAATTTGTAAATATCTTCACCAGTATTTAAATGGGTTTATTGTTACACTTGAGGCTACATTTAACTATTGCCTCATTGGAAGGTGAAAAAGCCTTCGAGACCTCAGAGAGACAGAGCATTGCTGTGAATTTCCTTGCACATGGGGAGTTTGAACTGTGTGCATACCAAGGACACTGCTTTTATGCTACTAGCATAAAAAGCATAAAAAGGTATAATTTTACCCTACCAGCATAAAAGCATAAAAGTGCTACTAGCATAAAACAGCATAATTTTTGTCCACTAGCATTAAATTTATGCTTATAGTTGGTGATTTTCGGAACTTCTGCAGCATTCAATATGCAGGTTTCATGTATGCAGTATTTTCATATACATTTTACTTCTACTTTGTAGTTTTGTGAAGAATTACTGCGTAAAATTGACTCTTTATCATTTTGACTTAATTTTCACATGCATATACAACAAGGATTTACTAGCATAATTTGCTTTTACTAGTATAATTTCAGATTTTACTAGCATAAAAACAGTGTCCCTGGTGCATACCAAACGAGAAACCGAACATTGAGATTGACTCACCGGTGATGTTGGTTATGCAGAAGCAGCAGTCAGTGACGTGATTTATACCTTCCCTCCAGATCATCGGTATTCCAAATGGAAGACTGCTTTGTTTTCTATTAGCCCAATGCCTCAGAGCTTCCGCGCACGTTTTGCAGGCAAGGTGAGGGGCAAAATCTTTGTCTTGGTCTCCAAGTTTGATCCCGAAATATGCATGGTAGCTTTTCTTTACAAAGGTTGAAATTGTGCAGGCTTGTCCACTGAACATAACTTGACCACAAATGTAGCAAAATCTATTAGGATTATGTTTGCATTTTCTGTTCATGGTTGTTGATAGCAGAGCGTCAGNACCACAAATGTAGCAAAATCTATTAGGATTATTTTTGCATTTTCTGTTCATGGTTGTTGATAGCAGAGCGTCAGTTCTGCTGAAATTCTCGGAGCCAGCATTGAGGACTATTGGCCTGGGTGATACGTTCAATAAATTTGAACTCAGGGGGTGTTGGATTACAAAGTACAAGTTGGGTTCGTATTACCACACGCTAATCGACATAAGAACCCACAAATAGCCCAGTGTACAATTCGATGATATCGGCCCAAGTCGGATCGAGGTACAGAATCAGATGCCTCACGAATGACGGAATACATGCAAGCTGGTTTCAGCTTTGATAATTGTGTCTGCACGGCAGGCACAACTATCAAAGCAACTTCATTGTCAATTGCAGTAAACGTTTTGGTAATTTACACAGCACATAATTAAACAGGAACAGATTTAGTGCTGCCAATAATTTTTTTACTGGTAAGAGTGGGTGTCTCATTCTCGCAATATTTGCGAAAACTTGAAAAAAAAATTTTGCTGTAAAAAAAAATGAGACGTGATTGGAAAAATCTGACTTCATATTCGTGATCAGTGTATCAAAGTTATATAAGACATATATAAATAATGTCATCCGGCAAACTGCCGCAGACCAGTGTAATAAGCCAATCTCGTCTTTGAAATTTTCAATTTCAAAAGCTGGAAATGAAATAGATTAAACATCTACATTTGAGAAATTTCTGAAACTAGATAAACTGTTGCTGAGTACCTGAAGTCGGAAGATTTTTTAAATGATTTATCTTGGAGAAGACCAATATCACAAAAGAAGGGTAATGATTGTCCTGGATTTCAAAAAGGAGAAAGATCTCATATGATACTGGGCATTTCCTTACAGAATATCACTGGAATATTGAAAGGAAAGCCTTTTCACGTTGCAATGATTCAAGTGTTTGCACACGCTTTAAATAGCTCAATCAAAGAGACAAGTGAAAGAATGGGATTTTTCATTTATCCTCTTCAAATTTGAAAGTATTATTATATTGCAGTAGCTGAAAGAAATTACCGTATTTGCATTAAATTGCCGCATTATACATACTTTGAGAGGCATAGAAATGATACATGAATTCTCAGTCGGATAGAATTAGGATGACCTGGGTGAGGTCAGGCTAATGATGAATCCACAGAGAAGTTTGACGCTTTTAAACTCCCAGGTAGCCATATCTACAAAAATAGCTAGTATAACAAAGAGATTTGTCTTTAGGTATGGAAAAGAGCGACTTGCAAAAGGTGGCCTTCACTCAAACCACCCAAACCACCCAAATCACCAAAACCACTAAAACCACCAAAACCACCAAAACCACCAAAGTCACCACAGTCACAAAAATCACAAAAAAACAATTCCAGAAAAATATCTTTCAAAGGTTCAAAAGTAACACTTTTATCCCTGTCAACACTAAGGGAACAGATATCTGATTGTAGTTTTCATAACTAGTGAATTATCCAGCATTGAGGTGGAGTGCCAAATGGCTGAGGTGGAGTGCCAAATGGCTGAGGTGTAATGATTGCACCATAATGTCTTAGTCTCTGACTAAACTGTTTCCTAGATTTCTCTGTTGCCGACATTCTTCATGGGGTCTTCTACATACTACTTATTCTTACCACTTAAGACATGACTATCTTAGTTCCTTTCAGATGTTAAAAATGATAGGACAACTTTTATTTGCTTACAAACAACTATCTATAGCTGAAATCACTTGTATCAATCCCTGACTTTGAGGTACGCGAGTGCTGAGTCAATGGTTTGTTATAATCAGGCTTATTTCTTCTTATTAAAATTGCATGGGATAACGTATCTCACAGAAATAGAAGATATTATGTGGAAAAATGAACACATACCAGAGGGCTAGAGGTAAGACACACTAGTTTCACATGTAAGAAGGAAAGCAAGCTTTCTTAGATTGCGACCTTTCTAGGAAATAACGGAAAGAATCTGCAGAATCTGCATGAAATAGTCCTAGACAAAGCATAATGTAAATGGAAATAAATATACTTTAAGTATGTTTAATGTAAGACAAAAGTAATGTGGATTCTTTTGTGTACCTACTGTGTGCGTATCTTAAAACCTGTCTGGGCAATGCTGTAATCCTTTTTATGTTTCCTACTTTAAAAATCAGACTGACAACTCAGAAGAAAGACCAGAAAATACTCCTCAGACTATTAATTGGGTCACAGCATCTCATTAAGTATTTTGGAGGCTCGAAGTAATGGGCTAAAAATAATTTTGTGGTATGAAGTCAAATCTTCCCAATAAAAAATATTCGAAGAATTTTTTGACGCAGTTGACAGGATTTGATTCAGATAAAACGACCGTTTCATTCAATAGGGCTTTGGATTCTTGTACCATGGAAAGGATCAAAGAAGTTATTGTATTCAAGGAACAAGGTGAGCAGATGGAATGTTTGGCACAACAGCAATGGAAGAAAATAGACTGCGTGAAAGGGCTCTTTTGAAAGAGTACATCTGAAGCGTCGACACAAATGACGGCGATGGATCAGCTCGCGTGTTTTAGGTCAATCAGTCTTCTACTGTGTACAAGCTATTTGCTAACCTAACAGCTCAACAGATAGAGGGTAAGAGTATCAACAATGACACACTGGTGTCCAGCAAGGGCTTCAAGAGCCCGCAGGATGAAGCATTAACAGAGACGTTGTTCTAAATGCACTTTTTAAGACCAGAAATGATAAAATGGACTTCATTTGCCTCATACAAGTGTCTATTGAAACAAGACGTTACTAAAGTAGCCAAAGTTTAAGTTGGATTTAGAGGTAAAATATCACCTACCGGATGGAGATCTGAAAGATACATCCAATCGCCCGACTCTGGTTAAAGGATAATCAAGCTTACCTGTTTCCTGCAGGCTATATGCCTACAAATTATAACAATAAATATATTTAATCATGGAAAACTATAGAAAAAAGGATTGGCTTCTTTGAGATGTTTTGTTATAAAAGATTACACTGCTCTACAAATTTTAAAAAAATTTTTGCGACCTGAACGGCAGATACATTTTCTGGGTAATTTTGATGCACTGATTCTAAATCTGCGTGTAAAAAAACAACTCTACAATTTAGTTTTCATTTTGTGGTGATGTAGCTTTTTTCGTGAGGTAGGCTAATATAATGTATAGTCATGTGGTCATGCTTTCCCATCCACTAGCTTGAGGACTGTCATATGTGTCTATGCAAACTGCTTTCAGCGTTATTCCGAAATATTAACTATATTTTCAAAAACAAATGAATCTTTCCTCAAAATTATATTATAAAAACAAGAAAAATTTAGGATAAAAGACAGCAAAAATTTGCAAGTATTCCATTGCTATGAAGGCATAAGTATGGAAAGTACTCTAGTCGCCTTTGTGTACAACACATCAATAGAACTAAAAGAATCAATCATGAAATAGAATTACAAAACGCCTTGTCACTAAGCATTTAATAGTTCCAAAAAAAGAACTTCAATGAGCAGTCAGAGTTCAAAAAACGTGCAGGACTTTCGGCGATGAGCACTTGTTGTCTTCCTTTGTAGAAGCCAGCAATAGTCTCCGAAAGGTCCACAATCTTCTTGTAGTCTTCTGACTTTTTGTTACCAAGAAAGTTAAAGACTACAGCCTGGAAAGATTTCCAAGCTCTCTGTTCCTTTTTGGAGAGGAGTTTTTGGAATTCGAGGTCATTCATGAGGTCCCTAATTTGGAGTCCGATGAAAACTCCAGCCTTCGACTTTGCCTCACTGACCTTGGCGAACTTTTCCTGAAGGAATTTAAAATCTGAGCTTTGTTTACCCATGGCCTTCACAAACTGCTTGATAAACCCTAGTTTGATATGAGATGGAGGAAGGAGGATATTTTCAGGCTTTACAAGTGGTAGAAATTTCACATTCTCTTTTCGGGCTGGAATTTCTTGGGTTTTGACCAGCTTTTTTGTTGGTGGTTTTCATCGTCAACACGGCTGTCCCACAAACACAAGAAACAGCTATGTTTAGTATAGCTGCTTTGTAGACGTAGTAACAGCCCAATGACCTTGAAGTCTCTACAAATAGCCCATTAATGTTCAGTATACTTGATGAGGCCTAATATCTTTTGCATTGTATGATATCTTTCTAGTAAGCCAACAGCATGTGCAGTGGGTATGCTTGGATTTTTATTTCCATTGTGCAGTAGAACTGCTTTTAGGCTAGCTATCGAGGAATCTATGAATAGTCTCCATTCACTGTTGCTATATCTAATGTTCATAGCACTCATTACACCAGCAACATCGGTGCAGTGACAAATAGTCTGTCATTGAGAAAAACTTTGTCATTTTTACATTTCGTGTACGGAATGCTGTTATTTCTGTGGATGAGTGAAGCATGTTCCATTCCTTCAACCTGGAGGCTAAGATTTTCGAGCGCTGCTTTGACAGCATTAAATCCCTTGCGAGGTCATTAAGTTCAGGGTGTGTGATGAGGTGCACATCAGAGCTTGAACCTGAAATCTCTGCTTTGTGATCTGAAGCTTTTGGCGAGTCACCAACTTCACTGGATGATTGTGATTCTTCTTCCAGCTGAGAGATGCTGGGCGCTGGTAGATCATCATCATTGTGTGGTACTGGTTGAATAGCTGACCTAAAACAAAATGAGAATCGACTGCCATGATGTGCGCATTCTCCAAATGTTAAAAAGGAATTTACAAAAATTATAATTTTTAAACAAAGATTATAATTTTGAAATGAAAGGAACCTGAGCTTATATATAGGCTTATCCAGAAAATTTTCTATTAAAATCACACAAAAATGTTGTAACCTACCTGACGACAGCATATTTGGTTACTCACCTCGCATTACCAACTCCACGATTGAATTCCGCCAAACAAAAATAGGAGTCAGAAAAGTAATATATTGGTTCACGCTAAATCGCCAGTCGCAAACTTCATCTTCTTTCGATGTCCACTGTTCCAGTGATGAATCCAGAGCAACAAGTAATACAGCAATATTGCGGAGCCCATGTTTTATCCAGGTCAGGTTTAGAATCGAAATAACTTTCGTATCCTCTAATTAAGGAATTTGTAAGTTGCGTCGAGACACTGCAGTTTATTTTCCACAAATATTACAGAAGTTATCTGGATGATTCTTACAAGAACGACATGACTTGGCAGACATCATGAATTCTCGATGATCCCCAGCATCTTTGTATTTGACGGACAACAAAGGAAACTATTTGACGGAGAACAAAGGAAACTCCAGAAAAATCAGGCAGTAAATAAACATCATCATTAATAAAATCGTTACATCATTTGTCAACGTCAGGCTGCCTATGTAAACATTTCCGGTTGAAATTCAAAATGTGTAAATATGATCCATAGACATGAATCTTTGTGGATTAGGCTACACTTTCTATCATATTGTGAATCAGACTATTACTGTGCTTCTGCAAAAATACCACTCAATACAGAAAACGTCAATGGGCCAGAAAATATGAGAGTCAACCCAGATCCTTTGTGCCCAGGCCTACACGTAGTTCTTTTAACTTCATCGGATGTTCAATGAAAAATAATGGAGTAAATCACTGAATGAATAAACCTACTGCTTTATATATTGTAGAGATGCATTCAGACTGTGCAAAGATACAAAAAAATTAGGAGATTTAACAAATACATCACCCAGCAAGATTGCCTAAAATAATGCAAATTTCCATCTAAAACAAAACTTCAAAACTCTGTGAAAAAAAATCTGTACGGCAGAATACTTTTCATTATCATATTCGTAATTAGCAGCCACGAATTGACTAAAATGCACTAATTTGATTGAAGTGGCATTTTAAGTGTAGAGCAGTGTTATTAAGAGTCTCGTGTCTCGTAGAAAGATAAAAGGATAAAGCAGTGGGTGCCAGATAAGACTGGGGCTAGTTTGATACGGCGGTATAAGACTGGCCCCAATCTTATCCAGCGGAAAAACATGATTTTGAGGAAATGCTTTTCCTTTGATCATATTATTGGAAAGGGAGGTATGTAAAGATGCAATATCGGGGGAAGGTTGGAAAAAAGAGAAGAAAAGGAAGGCCACTGAAATCATGGGCAAATGATACTGTAAAGTTGTTTGGAGGAAATTTGGCTGATATAGTTCATCGATCAAAAAAGGTGGTGTGCTATTGTAATGACCACAGCAGCGTATTGAGCACCAAATGATCTAAAGAAGAAGTAGACAAGTATAGTCAGATTCAAAACTAAGCTTTTGGCAACTATCCATGAACTCGGAAGGTTTTATTTCAACAGCGTACTACATTAAAAAATTGTGATTGATAAGTTGGAATCCTTTTAAATGTATTTAGTTTAGAAGAATGTTTGGTATACTGTAAACGACGTTATTTATATGTATTTAGCTGTATTTCAACAAGGCATCTTTTATCTAAAAATATCATTTCCTATCTCACCAACAATTCCTAATTAAAGTCACTGAAAAGTCCAAAATCCTGCTATTGTGTACACATGATAGGAGTATTTTCAAATACCAACCATTCGTCAATCTTCATGGCCATTCTGCAAGATTCTACAGCATTATACTGTGAAAAAAATGTACAGGAAACACTGTTCATGTTTTATGAAAATCATAGTTAAAACTTAAAAGTTGTATGTTTTGCAGCTATTTCTAATAATTACGCCCATTGATACATTCATTACATTTCGAGTAGATTTAAGATTTAAGTTTTTTAATACTGCATTAATATAATATTATTTTATATATTGCTGGGAAGCACAGAATAAACGGATTCATTATTGTCAGTGACCGCCTCCACAAACTAAGAAAAGGATATTTTCAAGTCCTAATACATTTGTGGTATGCTGACAAACAGGAATAAAATGTAGGTCACGCCCAAAGCATAATTTGCTAACCCTGTGTAATTGTTTACAGAGAAAGAATTATCTAAAGGACGATAGAGGAATCGTGCAGTAATGGTATATCCATACAATGTGTTGATAGATAATAGAATTAAAGCAACTTCGCACAAGCCACTCGGATGTGTGACCTACGTCATAAAGCTGGAAAATGCCATATACTTATAAATTGAAAGCAAATAATAAATAATAACAAAATTTTGTAAATAAAATAGACAGAAACAATTGTTTTTAAACAAAAGCAACCTGTGCAATAATAGTTAAGTATCGCCTAATTTGATGTCATTATCTTTAATATAGAGCATTTTTTTAATATTTTGAATTTTAAGCTGTCTGGTATTTTTTTCTTCAACAGAGGATCATTGAATATGCAATGTAGAAGTGTTATAGCAGAGATAGTCCATTCATTGCAAGGCTCCAAATTACAAAATGTACTGTTCCTATAAGTTATTATAACTTAAATAAATTTAACCGGCAGTAATTCTATTTTACAAGTACGTGAAATACAACCTTGGCATGGGAAATCCACTGTTTTAATATTATTGTAGTTTTTCTCTGTGTTCAAAGGTATCGGGATAATTTTTACCTAAAAAGTCCCCATCTGGTGAATTTGCATCCAATTATTTCACCAGCAGTTTTATATTTGTCATCAACAGTGTTTATGTAAAAGGAAAGCAGGTTACGGATTAAATACTTACTCATTGTGATCCCAAATTTCAATGTGACTACAAAACTAGTTGTCTTATAAACCCATAGCTCATAACCTTAGATTGGGAGTTTTAAACTGCGAACTCTTGTGAATTTTTATTTCACGTGGTATTACGCAATCACTTCTCGGCCTTTTGGCTGAGATCAAGTGTGAAGCTCTGGTCTCTCCTTGGTCGGGTCTTCAGCTATAGGGCCCAACCATACAGGGCAGGTCGTCTTGAGATACTTGAGCTTTGGCTGATGACCAACCCAAGAGGAAGGAACTTCCCACGGAGGGTCCTGGAGGGGCGATCCGTATGTCTTTCATTTTATGGTATCTTGCGTGCTTTCTGTCCCACTTTTTCTCGATCTGTTCCTTCCTTTCGGGTCTTTCATAAGTTCCATCAATGAAAGACCCAGTATTACCCAATCAAACGCTTTGTCTTGATGGGTTTTCGTGGAATGAGAGATCACTGGAGTTTTCTGGGTGGGAAGTTTTCTGAGTGGATATTCTCCTATCATGACACTCAAATGTCATAAGATATTCAAATTTCTTCTTTAAAATTATTTGTTTCGCTTAAAGCTTGAAGAAGCAAACCAGCATATGAGTGGTCTTCTCTATTTTCTTAACTCTGTTTACTCCTTTCTCCTTTTCTTTTCTAAAACTTTTTTCTGCTTTTAAATTTTAATTTTAATTTTCTCTGTGACTTTTTATCTCTTCTACTACCTTACATTTGCAACTTCTTCCTTTCAAAATTACTTGTTCTCCTATAAATTGTATGTATAAATTGTTTACTTCACAACTTGATCAAGTTGCAAGTAACAGTAAATTAAAATGGTTTTCATTAATGTGTTTTCAGATCACAAGAGAAATTCAAAAAAGAAATGTGTCATAAATCGAAACAAGAAACAATCCAGAAGACACGAACAATTTCAATTACGTAACCAGTCATTCGATCAATCAGGATGAACGAAAAAAGCAAAGATGTTTTTCATACTTATTGAACACCCACTCCTAAATCCTCTTAAATATCCGATTGGAAAGACTTATTTTGTTTTTCACAAAAACAATTAAAATAATCTCTGAATCATATTTCTCAAAAGCCATCAGTTCATTTAAATCTATCGACAACAAAAACTTGTGCTTGTTCAATATGGACTGTTGCCACGTGACTGTGGGCAGCCATGACGGAGCAGAGGTTTCAAAACTGGTAGTGCTCTCCTAATTCTTAATAAGCTATCAAACTTTGTAGCCAAAGGTTATATAAGATTTTACAGAGATTACAGCCTAATAGTCCTACAGTACACGAGAGGCCGAAAAACCGATAATACGAGAAAGAACATCACACAGTTGTTTAAACCATTAGGAGTTCAAATCGAGATTTCTACACGACTCTATTCTATCGACTTCCTTAATGTGACTGTCAACTGAAAAACGTCTTCCAGCCCTACATGAAACCAAATGATTCCATGCTGTATTTTCATACATTCTTAAACCACCCACAGGAAATCCTAAAACAACTATCATTAGTATTATTTGAGTGCCTATCCAGAAATCCCTCAAACCAGGCCATTTCCGAAAATGCAAAAAGAGACTATGAAGACGCACCCAAGAATGTTGGATACAAAAATAACCATCCAACGTTTTTCGAAACAAAACCTTCGAGAAAAACTGAAGGAGAAATAAAATTTGCTTCAATCCATCATTTTCAGCATGTTCAGCACAATTAGCATTTTTCTGTTACATTTTACAACACCATCGAAAAATGCTCAACAATAATTAACAGGCACGCCCGATCTGTCCAACTGAAAATACGCTTTAACCGAAGCAAGGTCAAAGGGAGTTACAGCCACACCAAAAATATAGACTCCAGTGTCAAAATACATAACAAAAAGACATCACCACCTCAAAATTCAGTAACCCAAGTGCAATTGTAGAAGTAAAAACGAATCGCCTTTGGACGGTGGGTGCCGGAAATCATCCCTAACCTGCAAATGCGATGTAATATCACCTAAATTCCTAATGAAGGTTTACATTTGTTAACCGAGAAAGAGTTGAAATTAAGACACGACGTCCATAAACAATTCTTAAATGACAAAAATAGAAAAATGCAACTATGTTATCATCCTACGTTTGGGAATCCAGCTTGATCCATAGCAGTATGCTACTCAAAAATCACTAATATATGCTTTTCGTCAGCTTGCAAAGACAGCAAAGAAATGAAGGAAGTCTATAGCTGTCAGGGATGTCCTTTGGATTCATTCGCTTTAAAAGTGCTACAGTTTTTGCTTGTTTTCATAGGTTAAAATATTTTTCCTTGTTTATGACATCAGTCAGCTGTTTTGAAACCTTATGAGTCTGATGATTGATCATATTAGCCGACTTTACTGCATAAACAGTTTTCATTGAAAGAATTAGCTACCCACTGCTGCAGTGACAGGAAGAGAACTTTTTGGACCATATGATTTGTAAGATTGCTAATATTGCTTTGAAAAGGAGGTCCAAAATTTTTAGTTTGGAGAATAAGAGCCTCAAAATTTGCTATTTTTTTCTATTTATAACGCTGCTAAATTGATCTCTTCAGTATCGTTTCGACCAGCATCTCTGTCAAGTTTTTCATTAATTTCCAAGCTTGTCTCGTTAATCTCTTGAAATCAAAACCCTTCACTGTCTATTAACCTATGTCATGTATTCACAAGCAAGGAACTTAGCACCTGAGTAGAAGCTTCATCGTTGCCTGTCTGCATAAATTCTTTCAGAAGAACTTTACTCTCTTAGATTCAATATGGAATAAATCTATTAAATCTAACCATGTTGTCTCGGCCCGTAATCATTCTTTCGCAAATGTTTTTATGTATTGACAAAATATTCCCAGTTTTCCTTCTAAAAGTTCAGTAAAATCAAGGTGCATGTTGTATGACCAATATTCTGATCCCAGTAATTATGAAAACAGGGAGATGTTGGCTGTTTGAAAAGTTATTCATGATCTTCCTTATTGCCATATAGCTGGAATTAGTTAGTTTTTTTCTGCTAAAGACAGGAGCAGGCTTTTATTGCATTGCCTTATTGCTGATCTGAGACTGTTCCGATCTGGTGAGGAGGGCTTGTTGAATAGCAGATAAAGGTAATAGTTGTTGATTTATTTAGGTAACGCCTCCCACCCCGTAATTATTGGTGTATTTTACTCCCACATAGAATGATGACTATTGAAGTCATCAAGAATAACTACTGTATAATTCGTTACTTGGAAGTAAAGATTGGGACCAGGGTGAATAGGGTATTTTGCATATATTTACAATACAAATGCTGTTGTTTAAAATTCTATTTCTGTGTAAAAGGCCTGTGAAAATAAATACTTTATGTGCTGGACTGATCCCCTCACATATATGGCTATTCCATAGTCTTTATAGTCAATTCCTGAGATAAGCGGGTATTCGTTAATGTCTCATCTCGATTATAAGGAATTTCTTTCTAGGTATATTTCTGGAAGTAAAAATATAACAACTTTGTTTTCTGAAGACATCCCTGCTAGATAAGCAAATTCATTTTCTGAATTGACCTTAATGTTAGGAGACACGATTTTAATGTCTGGACCCACAGTTATATCACCATTCAATCCAAGTCTCGTTTACTTTTTATATCTGCAAGACTATCAAACACAAATAAGCTGACTTGGTTATCCTGGATATCGCCTGAGCGAGCTTATTTTAGTCTACTAAATAAACTGTCTACAGTATAAGCTTCATTAAATATTCTCATTCTTTGAGGTGAGAGAAGCGAATCATAAGGGATAGAGTAAACTGAGTTGGTACAATAGAGGAAGCCAATTAGAACACTTTACATTATAATACTCACAGAAGACAAAGAACACCCACATTTCGTCGATTACACAAAGGTTGTAGCCTCATCTTTCTTCAAATGGTTTGTACCATAGTTTGCACTGCAGTGAAAAGGTGTGTGAAAAATGTTTTCGTTAGCACCATGCTTTATCAGGATTAACCTAACTAAATGCTCTATAGGAAAACGTTTGTGATGCAAAATTTGTGAAAAGCACCAATAGCTGCGGTACGTTTTCCTTCATTTTGTTCACTGCTGGGATCCTGGAATTCTGGAACGAAAAACTCAAAATATATTAAAAAGTCACTGAAGTTTACTCGCTTCTCAAATATTTACGTTAGGGACAACAAACGCAATGGAGGAGTTATGAAAGAAAATATTCCTTTTGGGATTTCGAAACACGATGCTGCAGAAAACTCATTCAACTTTAGTGAATATGTATTACAAGATTGACAGTACCTTGGAATGTATATTTGCAACTGAAGCTGTATGAATTAATAAATATTGGGAATGCTAATTAGTGACCTTGACGTTGATGTGCATGCACGAATCACTGGCATTAAAGGTAAGGTCAGTTTATTCTATTGGACTTTAATTTGTCTTTCCAAATTTTTTTAAAAATTAGATTTCGTTCGATGATAGGCCAGACTTGAGGTTTTTTAAAAAATTGTATTACTGTCAACGTTTTGTCCATTTATCATCAAAAAAAGCCATGACGTTAACTACAGCCTTTTTGAAGATTTTTAGCACCTTTTTAAACTGTACTTATCAGTTATGATGATATGGAAATTTAAAACCGGATCCTCTGAAAGCAGTTTTCTCCCAAAGGAAAGCTGTTCACGAAGAGGGTGTCCAAATTCCTTAGCGCATATCCAAGGTGCATCAAAATTAAAAGGCCCAAAGTAGCTTTAAACCTGTCCGTTGGAGGGAAGGTTTATGTCCAATATATCCAGTATATATTCACCTTGGGTTCACCATTATGATCTTAAGGACAAGAAGCAGTTAATGGAGTGGCACCATAGGGGCTTGCTGGGCCTCAAAGACGTTTCGCAGTTCTGAGGAAAATAGTCTACGTTGAACCGTAGAAAGTGCATTTTGATTGAATACGATCATTTAATTATTGAAAGTTCTTTGGGAGTTTACCGACGTCTTTTGTTTCCAAGAAAGGTCATAATTACTGACGTAAGTGACAGCGAAGCAAACAGGTCATTTGCACTCTGTGCATCATCAAATATTGATTTCTTCACGAATTTCTGTATCTGAGGTCCATAAAAAATGCCAGCCTTAAGCTTTTCAAAGCTCATCCGAGGAAACTTCGGCTAAAGGGAAGTAGACCTTTTGCCTTCCCTGCCCATTGCCTTTACAAAGTTCTTCGTACGTTTGATATGTAAGGGTGGAAATAAAATCTTGTTTGGTTCAACAAGATGGCGAGACTGAACATTGTGTGAACCGGGTCCCAAGGCTTGTCTTTGCGGCCATTCCTATCTGATATAATGTTGATCATCAGCCCAACTGTCCCACAAACACAGAAATCATGGATACTTTGTGTTCCCACCATGTAGTTCTAAAACCAATCCAACAACTTAAAGATCTCCACAGATCAACCAACCATGGTCATGGCAGTTCAGAGTAGACAGCAACTAATCCATGTTGTCATGGGTTTCTTTCATTTACACAGAATGACCAATTGGAATTGAAGAGTGTTTCATCCATTATGAAGGAGAACTGCGTTGAGACTCCTGCTGGACGAGGCGATGAAAAGTCTCCATTCCGTAGCAACATAGTCTGTCCCCATTGATTTCATCACATCAGCACTGTTGTTACAGTAAACCAATGACGAATCTCTCTGGGTTGTGAAAAACTGTCTAAATTCTCTTTCACGCTCTCGATGCTGGTAGAATGTTGATCTAGGTGCCAGAAAATTGTTCTCACAAAGATGAGAACCCAGAAGCTATGCCGATTCCTTTGACAGGTTTAGATCTCGTGTGAGATCATTGAGATCTGCTTGTGTTAGAAGCATTGGCTGGTCATTCTCTTCAGGGATGTATCCTTCACCCTCTGTTTTATCATGTGTTATCAGATTCCGATTTAGAGCTAGATTCCATTTCAAGGTCTGGCTTGGGAACAGGTAGGTCTGGATCATGAGAGACTGGTCTTTATGGCAGACGAAACATGAGGATATTGAACACAATGCCTGTTCTTGCGATTGATTCCTTGAAGATTAGTCATACAAAAATAGCAGTCGGTAACGTTAAGAACGCCTGTTTTGCAAAATCATGTTTTAATATTCTCCAATAAAAAGAGACTTAACAGCAGTTCTTGCAAAAATTGTAAACTTCTAGCTCTCAGAACCAAAACCTTTTTAAAGCTTTAGTCACCTCATTCAGAACTTTAGAAATAATGGTGATACCTTCTCGAATTTAATTGAACGGTAACTCCGAAAATCTCGTCAGAAAAGCTATAGTTTATAAATACCAGATGAATAACGATAACAAAATGAAATTCTTTGCTTATGCTGTTGAAGTATTGACTTAACAAGAAATAAAGAAAAGACAACAGTAGCACATCAATATGTTCGTTGATTCCATCCTTTTATAATACCGGGAAACACTCATTTTGTTGCATTAAAAAAAAGATTTTTCTATAGTCAATTTGAGTGTGTAGATTTCAAATTGTAAGTCGGTTTTTGTCTGCAAGCTACAGGTTTTATGCAATTTGACAATTAAAAAAAATATTTTTCCTTATCATAGAAAATTGCAATATCAGCCACAATTCTTTTGTTCGCTTGATTCTTAAAACGGCAGGAAAGCCATTTATGTATATTTATTAAGGCAGAAGAATCAGAACATTAAAATGTGATTATAGAGTAAATTACACTATTGTTGGTTGTGCCATATTTTCTGATAACATTTCTTAGGAAACATCAGTCTCTATCCCAAAGTTAGATTGGCATCCTTCAGAACATCACCACAGCTGATGGAAGCTTACCAATTTCTTTGTGTATTGTATTCAGGCAGGAATTTGCGTTTGTACACTTCATCTGGGCAATATCGTTTAATGCTCCAGCAGTAGTCAGCCATCATACTTTTGTCCCAACACCCTTGGTAGCGTCCTTCCATTATCTTTAGGTCTTCGTGGAATCGTTCTCCTTGTTCATCACTCACAGACCCCAGTTTGGCAGGGAACTATCAAGGTGGCTGTTCAAAAAATAAAGCTTGATGCTCATGTTACACCTGAGATCACGAAAAGCGAGGAGCATTCTGTTCACAAGTTTACAAAAGTTCTCCGTCTTATTGTTTTGAAGGAAGGTCTGAACGACTGCCACAAAGGACAACCATGCTGTCTTTTCTAAAGCGGTCATTTTAGCAACAAACTGATCATCGCGAATTAGGATTCGAATCTGTGGACCATCAAACATGTCTGCGTTGATCTTCTCAAATGAAAACCCTGGTAAAGCTGTGATGATGTGTTGGAAACATTTACCTTTGGTTTCCAGTGCCTAGACAAACTGCTTCATCAAACCTAATTTGATGTGAAGAGGAGAAAAGATGATCTTATCTCTGTTTACAATTGGGTCTTTTATGATATTTGGCATGCCTGCTTCAAGCGTGTCACGAGTAGGCTAGTCCTTCTGCACCCAATGTCTGTCTCGTGCTCGGCTGTCCCACATACAGAGGAAACATGTAAAATTGGTGAAACCTTCTTGTTGTCCAAGAAGAAAGTTGACCATCTTTAAGTCTACACAAATAATCCAATTATGCTCATGATACTTTAATACGTCCATGACCAATCTCATATCATTATAGTCTTATATATCATGATCCACTTCTGACGACTGGTTCTGCGGGGGAAGTTTTATTGTTTGCATGAACCTAATTTTTCACATTTATACAATTTATACAAGATTAAATGAGTGCGAAACCCCCTGTATTTTTTGTTTATTCCAAAATAAAACAAGGTTGACTTCCAAAAGATTCTATATTGAACTGTCCAATCGCCTGAGACAAGAATACACTCCAACAACTATTCTGTCTGAATTTGAAACAGCTGCAATAAACGCAGCATTACAGGATTTCCAAAATGCAGAAATAAATGATTGTTTCTTTCTTTTCTCGTCGAGCATTTGGAAAATGATTTAATCCATTGGGATGCAACAGTGCTATAACGACGATCTTGAACTTCCTTTTCATCTGCGGATAATTCCAGCTCTTCCGTTTGGTTGCCTGCTCAAGTCGTTGATGTATTTCAACAATTCAGCGACGAAATTGGGCAAAAGTATGAAGATATGGCTGATCAAATGCTGGAGAATTCCGAGAATACGTACATTGGCAGTTTTAGAAGAAATGCATGCAGGGCTGCTCCAAAGTTTTCGAAACTAATATGGAACACTCCGCAAGTCATACCAGGTAACCAAATTATCAAATCAAATGCTGGGATTACAAATTTCAAGGTATTTGTAACACTTGCCATCCTAAATTTTAGACGTTTCTTGACAATCCTTAAAAAGAACAACCCATCAAACGTGTAGCTATTGTTTATTAAAAGTTCTTTGTGATCTGCATGGTAAAATTGGTTTCTGTAATCCTTGTTAGGACGTTCTGTTTTGGCAGTTTTGTTATCGGTAGGAGTAGAGGCAGCTCCTGAGTTATGGATGGAGTTCATATCAGACTGTTGGAAAAGGGCACGACTGGTAGTGGTGGCTCTTGTTGGAACATTTTGATGAGGATTATCTCCAACTCTGAGACGCATGTCTCGTCTGTTTCGGCGTACTTGATTAGTGCTTATTTGGACAACATAGATTCGTGTTTGGCTTGCTGACACAACGATTTTGACACCATATGCTTGGTGTTGTGTTTTGAATTCTGACATTTTTTACAGAAGCCAGGGGCGGAAGAGTTTTTGAACGTTGGTTGTAATTTACTGTAGAGAATCATTTCAATTCAACGAGTTCTTCACGCGTACTGTCAAGGGTTGAGGTGGAATCACACACAAGAGTAGTTATATTTCTCCTTCCAAATAGTAACTCAGCTGGAGACGGTTTCTTTGCATTTATCAAATATAGGTTTGATAGTTCTTTTAATAGTTCTTTTGATAGTTCTTTTGATAGTTCTTTTGATAGTTAATGATAGATTTGTTCTTTAGATAGTTAATGGTTTAATCAAACTAGACGTTTGATTAAACCATTTGAGTTTGGACAATGGGGTGAAGTGGTTAAGTGGGGAGAAGCTATAAGTACAGTCGACGCTCGTTATCTCGACCCTCCACAGGACCGAGAAAAAAGGTCGAGATAACGAAATTTCGAGATAGCGCAAAGTCGAGATAAGGAGCGCCTATGCGAAAAAGGTCGAGAAAATGACAGTTTGACAATATTAATTTTTGAGCTCATTAGACTGCTCAGGGGGTTGGACTAGGTATTAGTCAGACAAAAAAACCAAGATAACTGTTATTTTTTCTGTTTTAGCTTGTTTATTTTAAGAAATAATCAGCAATACAAGCTTGCCTCTTACACTCAGTTCTGTCAGTCTCAACAAAACTTTCTAAGCGCTGTAAAAACGAGAGCATATCATTTCCATTTTTGCTGTAAAGGGATAAGCTTCTCAACGTTTCTATGGCTGTATCAACTTCGTTTTTTGAGGGCTATTTAATGGGTCCATCGTACACCTCNATGACAGTTTGACAATATTAATTTTTGAGCTCATTAGACTGCTCAGGGGGTTGGACTAGGTATTAGTCAGACAAAAAAACCAAGATAACTGTTATTTTTTCTGTTTTAGCTTGTTTATTTTAAGAAATAATCAGCAATACAAGCTTGCCTCTTACACTCAGTTCTGTCAGTCTCAACAAAACTTTCTAAGCGCTGTAAAAACGAGAGCATATCATTTCCATTTTTGCTGTAAAGGGATAAGCTTCTCAACGTTTCTATGGCTGTATCAACTTCGTTTTTTGAGGGCTATTTAATGGGTCCATCGTACACCTCCATTTGATCGTCATTTTCATCCTCACTCTCTTCGTTGCCCACAACAGATTGGATAATTTCTTCGTCTGTAACCGGGTTATCTGTTGCGATAACCTGAAGGTCAATGTCCACAAATTATTCTGCTGAAAAATCGTCAGGTAACAAGGAAGGGTCCTTTTCTTTTAACTCGGCTAAGTCGTCATTCAAATCTTTAAAAGGATCATCATTATCTTCAACAGCATCGATCTGGTCCTCAGCAGAAATTTTAGCCTTCCTAAAACAATTAATGACTGCTTCTTTCGACACATCCTCCCATGAAGAGGAAAGCACCTCCATTCCACGGAGGATTGAAATATTTGGCAAATCTTTTCCTTGATCCAAACATCGAATCATAAGTTTCACCAAACGGCGACGGTATAAAGCTTTCAGACATTTAATGACCCCTTGGTCCATCGGTTGGGACACTGATGTTGTATTGGGTGGCATAAAAATCAGGGTTACGTTACTGATGTCTTGAACGTCTGGATGAGCGGGACAATTGTCAATTATCATGGAAATCTTTCGATTTTCTCTTTGAAATTTCCGATTTATCTCACGAACCCATTCCTCGAACAAAGTGCTATCCATCCAACTTTTCTGTTGTGATCTATACCTAAATGGCAAGGAAATCACATTCTTGAAACATCTGGGGTTTTTCGATTTGCCAATAACAAACATTGGTAACTTATCGCCGACTGCATTGGCTGCTGATAAACCTGTTAATTTTACTTTGCCGTGTTTTCCACCCGAGTACTTTTCAGACTTTAAATGGTATGCTTTGTTCGGTAGGCATTGGTAGAAAAGCCCGAATTCGTCGGCGTTGTTAATGTCTTCAAGTTTATAATTAGACAAGAGTGTTGGCAATGTGGTTTCAAGCCAATATGCTATCATTTCAGGTGTAACAGAATTGCTTTCACCAACAACTGATTTAAAGGTTACAGAATGCCTGGAAAAGGAAAAGATGGCTTTTAATTTTTTGAAAAAACCACACATTTCGGGTGCTTCTCTTATAATACAACTTCGGACACAAATTCGAATTTCAATTCCAATCAGAATTCGAATTGTCATTCTTCCATTTCACGTAAACAGTAAAGACTCGCTCGTGTTTTACTAACATACAAAAATGGAGAGAATGGATATGATGATACAAGTAATGTTGAAACAACAAGAATTTCCCTTGTTGATAGTAAGGAGCTTCGAGATTGATTGCTTTGTCAAAGGTTATCACGTATACAAAAGTATATGAACTCCTGTCATAGGAGAAATTCTAACAAGCGAAAGAGAATTAGGAAACATCAAAGACAAATACGCAGTCAACATTTGTAATTGCAATGTATGTAATCATTTATTGGTTATTATTTATATGTTTACAACATGTAAACAATAAATAAAAATTCGTAACTTTTTTTCCATCTGTGTAACCACCCATCTGAAGCACAAAAGTCAGAGGAAACGGCGAGTTCTTTTGCATAGCTTAAGGCCTTTTCTTTTATCTTACTCCCATCAATGGGAATGTTCTGACTTCTTTTGGCAAGAAACCATTAAAAAACTACAGCATCAGGATCTTTGTTGGTGTCTTCTTTTATCTTTCTCCTTTTATTGGAAGATTTTTCCAAAGCTGCGAAATATTTCTCTTTGTTTTTTACCCATGTTGTTATGGTGTTTCTTGGTACACCGTACTTTAAGGCAACAGACTTATGAGTTGCACCTTCCTGCTCTAACTCTTTTAAGGCTTTGCATTTTTGTGGCAAACTCTTGACCACGAGTTTACATTTTACGCCAGACATCATGATATAAATGAAATCATATACATATAAACAATTTTATGTTTATAAATTTGAGAATTCGAATGTGCGACGAATGTTGAAGACATTGCAAAGCATTCGAATATTTATAAAGAATTTGAATGTTTGAAAAAGCATCTCCGAGCCTGATTTTAGATTTTTCTATGCTTATAAAAAAATTTAGAATCAATTTCAAAAAAGTACCGAAAAGGTCGAGAAAACGTGATAAAATGTGCCCAAGGAACCGGCAAAACTAGGTCATGATACTGGAAGGTCGAGATAACAGGTAGTCGAGTTAACGAGCGTGTTTTTACCTACGGGAGGTTGAAATGCCCACGGGACCGACAAAAATAGGTCGAGAAACGAAAAGGTCGAGATAAAAGGTAGTCGAGATAACGAGCGTCGACTGTATAGACGAAATCGCTAGCTTCTGAATAACTAAACTGAGGTTATTTTGAAATATATTTACTTATTTATTAGTAAATTACTATTATTTAGTTATTATTAGTAGTATATTGGTATTATTGTCATCATCATTACTGTTATTATTATTTATTATTATTGTTATTATCATCATCATTATTTTTTACGTTTTCATTATTGAAAGAGGAGAGGTTGTTGCCTGTTGAAGCTCCTTTAGAAATACGCCCTTAATTCCAAACCAAGCCATAAGGAATCATTTCCGTCATTTTGAAGAAACGGAAGTCCAGACTTCTCAATTTATATCTTTACAGTCTCATTGAGATTTAGCCTGGGTAGGGTTCTCACTCCAGCACAGTAAGTAAAGTTTAATAATACAGGGTCACTATCGTGTAATTATCACCGATAATTTCAAAAGCAGCCCCATGCTCTTATTCCACATCAATAAACCCGTTCAGAAGGTATATTATGCAAGCAAACTGTTGATCGTACTTCTGGCAATGGCTAGTTCATGGTAGTGTATTCTTCAAAGGCACCAAGCAATAACTTTTAGGAATAAGGAATACCTTTTGCTGGAAAACCATCCTCCTCAAAGGTATTTTTCATGGACGGCATGACAGCTTTTTGAGAAGAGAAAATGTAGTCGTCTTATTACAGGAAAACGTGACTAAGTGTCTCCGATAAGAAGAAATGTCTTTCCATTTCATCTCAAAGGAGAAACTGTTATGAATGTGGTCCAACATCATGTGAATAAGGAGGTTCTTTTGGTTGTGCAAGTTGAAATTTCTGACAGGTAGAGCAGTGCTGCATCATATGTTTTTCGTCTTTATTGAATATATACTCCTAAACGCAAAGTTCTATCAGCTTGAAATGCAGAACTATTAATAAGAAAGTAGTCTGATTTATCCTGTTTTTATCATATAGTTTTCTCTGAGACAACTCCAATCCGTTTCTGACTTCTACTCCAACTCCAACTCCAACTAATTAATCTAAAGAATATTTACAATTTATGTCCTATGAAAGGAACTTACCAAAATAGCTAATCAATGAAAATCTTGAGATCTGCAAATACCGAGCAATAAAAATTAATCATTAACTAAAATTACTTCCGTGCGGTTGCAACCATATATATAGCTTGGAGGAAATGCCTCCAGCTTACTCTAAATAACCAAAGAAAAGTTTACTTTACTTACTTTACTTATCCTCTTCGAGCCATGGGCGGCTCATAAGGCTTGACAGCATCCTCCGCCATCTCTCTCTGTCTTTGGCTATGTTCCTGACTTCGTTCCATGTTTGCCATCCCAGGTCATTTCTTTCTGCTTCCGCAGTCCTCCGCCATGTTGTTCGCGGGCGTCCTCNTCGTGTAATTATCACCGATAATTTCAAAAGCAGCCCCATGCTCTTATTCCACATCAATAAACCCGTTCAGAAGGTATATTATGCAAGCAAACTGTTGATCGTACTTCTGGCAATGGCTAGTTCATGGTAGTGTATTCTTCAAAGGCACCAAGCAATAACTTTTAGGAATAAGGAATACCTTTTGCTGGAAAACCATCCTCCTCAAAGGTATTTTTCATGGACGGCATGACAGCTTTTTGAGAAGAGAAAATGTAGTCGTCTTATTACAGGAAAACGTGACTAAGTGTCTCCGATAAGAAGAAATGTCTTTCCATTTCATCTCAAAGGAGAAACTGTTATGAATGTGGTCCAACATCATGTGAATAAGGAGGTTCTTTTGGTTGTGCAAGTTGAAATTTCTGACAGGTAGAGCAGTGCTGCATCATATGTTTTTCGTCTTTATTGAATATATACTCCTAAACGCAAAGTTCTATCAGCTTGAAATGCAGAACTATTAATAAGAAAGTAGTCTGATTTATCCTGTTTTTATCATATAGTTTTCTCTGAGACAACTCCAATCCGTTTCTGACTTCTACTCCAACTCCAACTCCAACTAATTAATCTAAAGAATATTTACAATTTATGTCCTATGAAAGGAACTTACCAAAATAGCTAATCAATGAAAATCTTGAGATCTGCAAATACCGAGCAATAAAAATTAATCATTAACTAAAATTACTTCCGTGCGGTTGCAACCATATATATATATATATATATATATATATATATATATATATATATATAGCTTGGAGGAAATGCCTCCAGCTTACTCTAAATAACCAAAGAAAAGTTTACAGGGGAAATCTAATAGTTTTATTAAGGCACTTCTTGTAAGTAAGTTATATTTTTCTATTCCCTGGTGGGCAGAAAGTAGCTGCTGGAGAACAGCCTTTTGCACGGGGAAGGTATGACAATATGATTGCCTTTGAGTACAATTCCATCAGGAATTCTAATTTTACGCCTGTAATTTCAAAAGGGTTAACGAGTTGTTGAGTGGTCCACACGAAATGCAGATCAGCCTTTTATGCTGGCCATTAAGAGTAAGGTCACTAGCAGTAGCTTGTTGAAGTTCTTCGATTGGAGTTGGCGATCTATGAGGCATAGTATGGGCGTGATGACCATCAACATCAATTCGTAAAACATAGTTGTTTCTGTGTGGGAAGACTCTATAGAGAGCCTCAGCAATTAGAACATCGTTGCCTGGGTGATATTCTATTTTGAAGTTGTGCTCTTTTGCTCTTGAAAGCACACGTCAAAGATGAGATGGGGCATAGGCCGGATTTTTTAACAAGATAGCTTGGAGAAGTTTGCGAACATTATGAATGGTAAGATCACTGCCATTTACATGTAGTGGAAATTTTCCACTCCGTAGAGAACAGCTAGCATTTCACGCTTGAAACTGGAGTAGCGAGATGTTGTTTCTGTAAGTGATTTGAAATGCAATAGACACATTGTCCTGAAGCAAAGCTGCTCTAACCCGTGTTCCGATGCATCTACCTAAAGAACAAATTTCTTATTATTTGGGTTATAGTGGTGTAGAGCAGTACATTTAATAGCGTCTTCTTTAATAGCTTGGAATGCCGTGTCATGAGAAGTACTCCATGAGAAGTCACTATTCTTTTTGGGAAAGGCACGACGAGGTGCTGTCAAATTTGAAAGATTTGGGGAAAACCCATGTTAATAGTTTAGAACTCCCAAGAATGACAAAAGTTGTTTGGTATCCTGTGAAAGTTTTATGTTTCTAATTGGAGAAGTTATGTTGGGCGTCGGGGGCTACTCCATACCATACTTATTGATGAAGCGACCGAAAACACCAATCTCATGTACTCTGACAATACATTTATCAGGGTTAAATATTGATCGATTGGCTAATGGATATTTAGGTACTGCTTTCAGGGCAGCGTCTTGATCAGAACATTCATCAGAAAATCCAACCATGACTAGGTTGTCAGTTATGCCAAAAACATTTTTAATGCTTCCAAAGGTTTGGTCAATGACGGTTTTTCAATTTCATTAAGATAAGGCCTGCATGTGAAAAAACGAAAAAATAAGAACACACTTAAATGCTATTAATAAAATCCACAAGCTCCAAGCCTTAGAAAACGTTATCGGGTCAAAGTTATTTGATAAAAACAGGTCCAGGTTTGTCAAAAGGCCCAAATCAAAAATACTCAACAATACTCAACTTCAAACACTATTTAATGTTCAGGAGAAAGTGTCCGATATTTATGTCAACTGAACATGGGTTGGGCGACGTTCTTGAGATTCTAGCACTTAGTCAGCAACTGTTGTACTTTCCGGACCTCAGTGTCAAATGGATATCAAAATGTGATAATTGTGTCCACTGAATAAGATAATTTTCGCCGAAAGGGAACAGGTAATCTTGCGGCTTCCAGATTTGGCGTTACTTGCGCACATCTGTCATCGCAGCATTTCCTGTCGAATTCCTGAGCGTAAAATACAATCACACGATCACGAGCAAAACGAAATTGAGATAATGATATAACTATAATATAATTATTGTACTGAGGCTTGTAGCATTCTAGTGAGCCTCTCACATTTGACAAATGGCCCAAATAAAAAATATTCAAAATACCCGATTTCTGCAATTGACAAGGTTCCAATTTTATCCAAAAACTAGTTGCACTACATAAAAACCTGTCTAGATTTGACAAAAATCCCATATGAAATATACTGAAAATACATGACCTCTAGGATTTGCAAACCCCAAACCTTTTCAAAAAACTAGTTCGGCTTAATTAAGACCTGTCCAGATTTGATAAAAGGTTCAAGTCAAAAGTAATTAAAAAACGTCCACAACGTATTTAGTACTAGTTCTACGTACTAGTTCTTGGTTTTCAACTGAATCTGGGCCAATTTATTGCTACGATTGAATTTTTTTGTATGGTTGTCCATATTTTTAAAGTTAATTTCATTATAAATCTCTGCATCAGACAAAATAGTTTCCGCCACTGAAGCTTTCCTTCAAGAATTGTGAAACACTTACTGTGTTAACGGTCGGATATTGTACTCACTAAAAGTTTGATTTTAAGGAGTGGGAGAATGGGCTGGAAAATTAGGGCGAGGGTTTGGTGAACTGAGATAAACCTGAAAATTCCGATCAGTCGTTGTATTGCAATTCGATTACTTATTAAAGGAGCAGTGAAGGGGCAGAAAAATACTTTCACTGTTAATGTTAAAATGCTGGAGAGTCCAGAGTAATTAAACATTGTTTGGCTTGATATATAGGGACCATTTTAAGGAGGCTTAGACCCAATGTTTTTGTGCTTTACGTCACATTACCGTGGGTCAGAATACAATGCAACTTTCCCCAAGGGTATTACATATATTTATTCCACTTTGTGAATAGAAATTATCATAAATTAAATGAATAAGAATGCTTATTCAAACGTGCTTTACCCTTCACAGGCTTCTGCTTAATTCTTGTTTTCTTTTCAAGGAATTGGCAGCGTTTCAAAATTTATTTATTATGCACAAAATGAGAAAACCAAGCCCAGCCTGGAAAATTTTGAGAAAAAAGACCACAGCAAGGTACAGTGCAAGCTTTGTGGAGATGGATTTAGCTGCAATGGGAGCATAACTTTGCAAATGGTTCATGTACAAAGCAAACCTCTTGATCTTTAAAGGTAGTGAGTCAACTTCTATTTTAAAGGTCTATTTTCTAATACAAGCATAATTGACCAAAGTTTATTTGCAGTTAACTATCAAATGACAGACTTTCTAACTGTTCAAAGAAAATGTAACAAGGAGAGAGCTGAGCAAATAACTGCGATCATCACAAGTATAATAGCCCAGGATATGATCCCGATACAAACACTAGAAGGAAATGGCTTTAAAGCTATTATGAACTCTGCGAAGCTGGAGTATAGTGTACCGTCTCACTAAACGATAACATGTCCAGTCAACAAGGTGTACAGTAAGATCAAGACCTTTTAACCCAGTCTAGAAGGTGTTGGTTAAGTACATCATATGTAACTGCCACAGTACATTGCATCACTAAAGGGTGGTGGATAAAATCATTCGTCCTTCATACTATTAACATGAAAAAGAGACAGAGGAGAAAACCTAGCAGCTAGACTAAAATCTGTCGTCGGAGACTGGCATCTTAGTCCAAAAGTCAGAGTTTGTGTTCCAGAGATTCCATCTAACTAGGTAGCTGCTGGGCGGCTTTGATTGGGATGGTTTGTCATATTTTGCTCACACCTGGCAGTGACCAGTGAAAGAGGGCTTTTCGATTTCTGAACTACACGCCCTAATAAAAAAATCTGTAAAGTTGGGTCATTTTTTTAAAAACTCTGCCGTAGCCACTTTAGCATTGGTAGCATTGGCAGAGTTTTGATTAAGAATCACAAACAAAGACTGATTTAAGTATAAAACCCGTTGAAACAGTTTGTTCAGAATCTATCAAAATTGTTGTGAACAGAGGCAAGTCGTTCATGCATTTCTCTCAGACAGAGCACCCGCTAAGTAAGAGTCCCCCGCATTTCATGCTTCAGAGTAGAACAATCATGCCTTTTACCAGAACTCAAGTTGTTACAGCTACCAACTACTGCCATGTCACAGGTGAAAATATAAGCATGTCCTGTATCCTACCTGTTGTTACCGGGCTACGAAATAAAGCTAAATCAACTTGTTGCCGATATTTTAAAACCATTAAAGTTTAACGTTTCACATGCTATGAAACGGGGCTTTCTGGACATCGTTCAGCATAATTCTTTTTAATGCAGTCGTATCATGTTTAGGTCCTCGGCATAAAAACCTATTGTTTTTACTACGTGTTATGAAGACGTCTATTACTGACCACGTTAAATTTCTTGTCAGTGGAGTCTATGTGTATGTCGCACATCAGAAGGGTTCAGGAGAACTCCTGCCAAGAAATTATCGATGATGCATTTGCTTAGTGACCATTATTTTGACGAACATCAGGCACTTCGTGATAACTTCACGTATTTTCTTCCCTTGTTTTCAAACAAAGACCCCTTTCATTTGGAGGAAGATAAATGAAACCAGGTTCCCAAAGGTTGCCATTCTGGCACGGCAGTTTCTGTGTGCTCCTGCAACAGAAAGAGTACTTTTAGTAGCAAGACATAAAACTGGTAAGAAGAGGTCAAGCCTTTTACCAGAGAATGTCAAGACGTTGATCCCTTTGAATAAGAATCGTGAATGTTGATGGTTTTGAAAATTGACACGACAGATTTTTTATTTACAAGCGTAACATTTTAGTGAAATAATGAGCATTAAATACGGAATAACTTTAACCAATAACCATACCTGAAATAGTTTAATGTATTTTTAGTAAATAGTAATTCAGTATCCATGACTACTTTTCTGTGTACTACTCCTTAGAAAGACATACCTTCCTAATCTTTACTTTTGTATAGATTGCCAGACTATTGCAAAGTGTACTTGGAAGCTCTTCAAGAGGGTAAAGAGAAAAACGTTCGAGGGAAAACGGTTCATACCGATTTCTAAACGCAGTTTAATGAAAAGGCTTTGAAACAGGTATTGAAAATTGTTCAGACTTAAACGATAATGTACTTTTGTATTATACAATGTTTATAATCAGTTTTTCTTTTATCGACTACTAATGCATTTTTTTACAGTCGATAAATCCATGCCACACCCATATTCTTCCGTTTATCGACTAATCTAAAAATTCTTGTGAGAACTTTTGAATGGCGAAAAAGTAAACAGTGAACAGCCTTAGTTTTGTCGCTCAGGTCTTGTTTGTAGATTAGCATATTACTTGGTTTAATTTATATTCTACTCCGTTTCCTTGGAGGTATGATAACCCGTCTAAATTCTGGAGTACAATGAATGGAACGTAGTTTTCAAATTGCTTTAAATTACTTTTATCTAACCCAAAGTTGACCGACGGACTGAAAATGAGACTAATAAATCATTTCCAAACATTCGAAAACCAAATGTTGCATAAGCAAACATAACAGCTTTTTTTGGCAAACAGTCTTTTGAATTTGATGTCATTGTGTTTCATTTTGTGTAAAGATATTGATCTCTTAATACCTTATTTTCTTTAGTATAAAGCAAAATGGCTACAATTTTTGCTAAAGCACTTGTCAAAAATAACAAAGGTATCCATAGCCAGCAGTGTCAATAAATGAAGATGACTTTGATCGTAATCAAAATGTGGAATTACAGGGTCCAGCATTTTCCTTCTTGATGGCTAAAATCGTGAAACTTGAGGTAGCTTAAAAATGTTTCCATAACCACCAGTGCTAGTAAAAGAAAGAGATGACCAACATCGTAACAGATTTATAGAATTCCATGTTCTAATGGCCTTATTTTTGCTGGATAAAGTCTAACTTTAATCGTGTGATAGCCTAAAAATGTCTCCATGATCACCAGTGCCAATAAAAGAAAAAAGTGAGATATGATTTTAGTCAAAATTTTGAACGTCTTTTTTTTGCTTGCATCATGGAAATTGTGATGTGTAAGTAATGTTTTTATAGCTATCATTTTCAGTAAAACAAGAACATGACACGTGGTCCTAGTGGAAATCAAAGATACAATGGTCTAATAGTCTTCTTTTTGCCGGCTGGAGTCGTAGGAGTTTTGATAAGTTGAAAACGTCTTTTTTCAGGCAAGTCTTTGTTTCAAGCAATATTCTCATCGAGTAACATGGAAAGAACTAATATGGAATTAAATGCTTGGATATCAATGATGATGAGTATTGGAGCAACTATTGTACAGACACGTAAGCAAGGAGGGACACAGGGAGCAACTGCCCCTCTCCAGTATTTTTGCTTGGCTCTTCAATATCGGCAAGCCAAAAAATATCACCTTTTCTTGTTCCTAAATTTCTAATAAGCTATTTATCTTTTATTTTACATGTTTAAAAATGTTTTTATCATATAAAGAACAGGAGATTTTTATTTAAAAAAATTTAAATCACTTTACTTTGAATTACTTTGATTTCTAAATACAACCTCGAGGAAAAACGTAATAAATCATTCTGTGATGGATTGATAATTGGTTTGGGTCTTGGTTTATTGGTTCTTGGATGGGCACTTTCTAAAAACAATGCATCATCAGGTGAAATGTAAACAAGCATCGTTAACGACTGTGTATTTCTTGATGATTTATGTCCATTAAACAAAAACAATCCTTTGCGTCGTTTAAGAACATGCACATATATTTATATATCATAGATGTTATATATGTTTATGTATACAAATTCTTTTATGTCTTATTTACTTAATGGTATTACTGTTGGTTATCGTCGTCAAACGTTTTGCCCATTCGCCGAGAAATCGGCCTCCGAAAAATATGTCTGGTATGGTAATAAAATGAAATCATGAAAAAATGACTTCATATTGTGCAGATTTTTATCGGTAACAAATTAAATCTTACTTTTACGATATAATGATCATAATAAGAATTACTTCAAAGTCTCCTGTTAAGCAATGATGCTAAGTGACGCGATGACTTGACGTCATAAAATGACCCGGTTGCCATCAGTACTAACAACTTCAGTCAGTCAAATCATGACTAAAGTGAAAATTATGATGATCAGGTCGTGATTTTACAAATGAATCTCATCAACGACATGGAGACCAGTAAAATTTATTGGGTGTTTGCAAGGAGTTGAAATGAGCGTTTCTGGAGTAACCCTGTCGCTGATCATTCTTCTCAGAATGAGGGTCTTGCAGACGTTTTACAAGATCATGGATGATAGAATATCGATACAAAATTCTATCTTACTCTATCACTGACGCTAACTGTAAACCCAACGAAGTAGAAAACTCGTTCCAAACAACTTGAGTACTATTCCACAATGAACGTGCCTCGCCTAATAAGATGACAAAACAAATTTCACAAATCTCCAAACAAGTCTCTAATAATTTTTGTCATGCTCAGTAGGACCAGTCAACCGCTAGCTTTGCCATTCAATATGGATCTCAGAAGGAAGTCTTTCTTTAACACGTTATATATTTTCTGGCCTTCGGAAACCTGACAAGACCCATAAAAGGATACGCCAGTTCCGACATCCCCTCCTCCCCCCTTCTCCAGCTGTATTGTTTTTCTCTATAATCATAATTATTGTGAATGTAAAATGAGTATAATATGTATTATTTAAATAGCAGATATTTCAGAAGAAAATCAACCAAGGTAGAGGCTTTGGCATCTCAGTAACAGTGCTCAGTTCTTTTTCATCAAGCACGACTCTAAACAGAGACGTGTATGTATTTCGCGCGAAAGACGCGTCGTCTTGATTTTTGTCTAAACGGGAGGTAGGAAAGTTGCTTTGGCAAAGTAGCTTGGCTGCTAAGACAAATAGGAAGGCCGGCTCTCCCACTTCTAAAAACTCGATGTGACAATTCTTTCAAATGCGATAGTAAAGCTCATTATCCGAGATTTTGTCATAAGAGCTGCCATTTAGACTGTCTGAAAATTAAAATTTAAGGTGAACACTTCCTACTCACCTTGTCTTTATGCAATTTCCCCCACTTTTTCGAAGCGTATTGGAAAAAACCCATGTTTAAAATCGTGTATTAAAGCACACTTGGGAGTGTATACGCTTTTAAGAGGCTTGATCTAAAAAAGGATGTATGAAAATGATGCCAAGTACAGAGGCACATTCGCCTTACAACCACTACTAAAGTGCACTCCGGGGACTCATATATCCAATAATGAGTGACTATCAAGCACTACTGCATAAATGTAGTTTGTTTACTCAAGAGATTTCTATATTTTTGGGAAGTGTTTTTACAAATTATAATGGATATTGAGTTAAAGACAAGTTAGTTTTGTTGTTCGGGATAAAACAAAATGTAGCGACAAAGGCCTATAGTCATTTGTCTCTAGATATAAGATTCCATGACAATAATGGCTTGTTCCAATACCTTTCCCTTTTCCGAAAATAATCCTCGTGAATTAGGGAAAATGCAATAGCTCAAACATGACTTTTTAATGACAATACCAATTTTAGTTGTTATAAGTGGAGTACATGTAACTATACATTACAAAAAGCATCTCATGAGGATTTACCACTCCTTTTAGATTAGACTATAAATGTGCAGATTGTCAAACAGTTCTTACGTCCATATGAAGTTTGACATTAACTTAAAACTTGTTTGTTTGTCGTTTGACTCCAGCTTGTGAATAAATGAATAAATTCTGATGATATCATGATTATGCTGTATTATGTTAAAATTCTGATTGATTTGACATGGAATAACGCAGCGAGGGCTAGAGATCTTTTAGAAGATAAAGTAACGCTTATCGACAGTAATTAGNCCATTTGTCTCTAGATATAAGATTCCATGACAATAATGGCTTGTTCCAATACCTTTCCCTTTTCCGAAAATAATCCTCGTGAATTAGGGAAAATGCAATAGCTCAAACATGACTTTTTAATGACAATACCAATTTTAGTTGTTATAAGTGGAGTACAAATAGCATCTTATGCAATCGTTGTTATAAGTGGAGTACATGTAACTATACATTACAAAAAGCATCTCATGAGGATTTACCACTCCTTTTAGATTAGACTATAAATGTGCAGATTGTCAAACAGTTCTTACGTCCATATGAAGTTTGACATTAACTTAAAACTTGTTTGTTTGTCGTTTGACTCCAGCTTGTGAATAAATGAATAAATTCTGATGATATCATGATTATGCTGTATTATGTTAAAATTCTGATTGATTTGACATGGAATAACGCAGCGAGGGCTAGAGATCTTTTAGAAGATAAAGTAACGCTTATCGACAGTAATTAGGTACATTAAGAATAGTTCACACCGATTTTGTTCTCTTCTTCTTCTTTCGGCTTTAACCCGTTAGAGGTCAGCACAGCACAGCCGTCTCCAGTCTGTTCTGTTCGTCACATAAGCATCCCTAGCACCCACAACCTCCATATCTCTGTCAGTCACGTCCTTCCACCTTTTCCTTGGCCTCCATCTTTGCCTCCCACCAGGGACTTCATAACTCAGTACCCTACTTCCCACATAACCTGCATCACGCCTTGCTATATGTCCATACAAGCGAAGTCTTGACTCCCTAATCTTACCGACTTTTTCTCGCATGAATTCAAAACTACTTTTCTTCTCTATCATTAAATAGTTTGCTATTATTGTTCTGTTTTCAATTTTTAAAGCTCTTTTGTTTGTTTTTACCGTCCTTTTTCACAGTCCTGTTTCCCAATGCTAAACAAAGATGCTTTTTTCCTTCCTTCGTCTTTCAAAATAATTTGTTGACGCTTAACAATACTTTGAATCCTATTGTTACAATGATTGTTTGTTTGTGGTTATGATATCAGGTTTTTTTGTTAGGATAGCAGATGCTCTACAGCCTAGTATTGTGAAAGCAAGAATATTCTAACACAAACTGATCTTGTCGATATACTTTAGTTAGTAGGATGCGATAAATGCAATAAAAACGATTAAAGCAAACACTTTCGTAACAATAACAATAACCACGTCGTTTATAGTAAAATATTAGAGCGATTCCCGCGTTTTCCAAAATCGCCCTTTTAAATTGCGATCAAGTGGTAAATGTGAAAAAAATGTGGAAATCATTTAATTTTTTACCCTACACTTTGTACACAAAAATGATATTTTTTTGCCTCCAATTTTTTCCTCTGAATGGTACACGCAACGAGTCTACCCTACTTATCATGATTTTCCTTGTTTCCGTCTTTCCGCATTATCGTCCTGGTCCCAGACAGTGAAGTTGTTGACTTGTGTATCAAAAAAAGTTGTTTCTTCATCAATTATTTAAATTCAAACGGGATCTGCCTCTTTGAGGCTGTGAAAGCATACGAAATATTTGTTAAATAACAAGAATTAAAATAGGCATCCTTAAGTGGTTCTTGGACATCTATTTTCTTTCCCGGATAAACAAAAAAAACAGTACAGCCGTCTAATACTTGATCGTTGGTCAAATTGAAAAAAAAGAGATGTCAACAACCACTAACAGGTACCTATTTCAGTAATAGTTATTTAACAAGTACCAGTATGCTCTCACACCTTAAAGACGTAGGTTCCGTTTGAAGTTAAATAACTGACGATCCAACAACTTTGTTATGGCTATTGGCGGAAGTTCCGATGTGGTTTATTGGTTTATTCTAACTTCGCCTTCTGCTTCTGTTTACTAAAGTAGGCATTAAGAGGCAGGTCCAATAAAAGTGCAGTGTTTATTGGCGAAAAATGGAACACTAAACACAGAAAAAATTGCATCAAGATAAAAAATTCTGCGGTAATTTTGAAGCCTTATTAAAAATGTCCCAAGTATTTGTTCTCAAATAAAAACCAAAGTACACTCCTTAAACGAACAAATATAGTATTAATATTATATTTAAAAGTACGTACTATTGGCAAAGCCAAATGGTATAAATTATATTGGTTTTTAATACCTACAGTGAATAGTCAAAAGATGAACTCTTAATTTATTTCAAATGGAAGTGAGTTGCCTCGAGCAATCAGATTCCCTCTATTTTGTCTGTGGTCATGAAACCCCTTTATTTACTAAGAGGGAAACAATTACACCTTATTAATTTCCAGAGTTTTTCACTGGGATTGGTATAACCGAGTATGTGTTATTTCCCGTAAAGCTCTAGCTAAAGAAAATCATACTGGCTGTTTAGATACTATTATACGCCTATATGCTGACATCAGTAAAAACCTGTTTTTTATTCAAAATTTCAGGTTTCTGCTGTTCGCGTCTTTACAGAATGTATATCCCTTTGTTTTAATTTTATTGCAAATCACAGAATTTACTACTCTGTTAACCTCCGTTTCATCTTCTTCTATTTGTGCATTGACCTGAGGGAAGTTGGTATCTCCCCCGCCTCCCCCCCCCCCACACACTTTCAATCCCTCGTTGCATTCATTATGTCAATAGTTGATGAGCCCATCCATTGTGACAAGAAGCTCAGGTGAGTATGTCTGTAGCATCCTCTTTCTTTGGCTTCTTGAATCGTACCAGTTATAGATAATCATTCCAGTTTTTGTTTCCTCGTTACATCTAAGAATTGTGTTTTTCTTTCTCTGATGGTGAGCATGAGCTTTCTATGCCTGTCTTCTCTTGTGAATACTTCCCATTAAAAATGTGTGATCTATCGAGAAAATCAGTAGAATTTTCCTGTATAACTACCGTTCAACGGCCTCAAGATGTTTTGGCATAGATTTGTTTATTGTCCAACATTCACTGCCACAGGCTTAGTATTCCTGAGGATAATTTTCATACGTTAGAGTAGGTCTTTTGCCAATCGTACTGGTTTCCTAATATCTATATTGCATCTTCCGTTATTATACCGCCAGGGTAATTGGGTTGGCGAACTTTTTAAATACATTCACTTTCCACTTTAAGTTGAAAGGCGCATTTTTCATTTTATTCACACCCATCCGTTTAGTTTCCCTACAGTTAATTTTTATACCTTTGCCTTTGCTTTCTTTGACTACTATATTTAAAAGATTATGTAGCTGCTCTTGTGATACGGCGACCAAAGTGGTGTTATCTGGGTATCTCAGAGATTTCAATCTTTCCGTCAATGGAAAGACTGAAGAAAATCCTGTCTTGAGACTCAGCGATCGGAAAGATTTGACTGGTTGGAATTACCAATAGTTTAAGATATTGCAAAGATCAATTGCGATAATATAAAAGGCATGGAAGAAACAGAGGAGTGTATATTGTTCCAGGATATACTTCCAAAGATTAAATAATTTAACTACAAGAAAGAAAAGAAAATCACCTCGATTAAGATCTCTACTTTAGTTTTACAGTCTTTGTGGTTTCATCAAAAGAGACTTGTTTGCACTAAACGATCTGACAATCTCTCTGTGTGTGTTGTGCTTCACATCACGAATAAAGACTGAAAAAGGCAGGACAGATTTCCCGCCATGTGGATTCGTCACTTCCACAACCGAAAAAATTTGATAACAGCTGCAAATGCAAATGCAAATGCAAATCTGACAATATCAACAAGAAAAGTAAATCCAATTAATAAGAATTTTCTTCGCTATGGTTTTCTCTACATATAATGGAATTCTTATCCGTCAACAATAGTAATAACAATAAAATATTTTCGAATTATAAATCCACAATCCAGAATATCCTTCACTGTTCACAGCTAAGAATATCCAAGGGTCATTTCAAAAGAAAAAGACTCTATGGAGATCAAATTCGAATCGATGTTACTTGAATGTTCACAGCTAAGAATATCCAAGGGTCATTTCAAAAGAAAAAGGCTCAATGGAGATCAAATTCAAATTGATGTTCCTTGAATCAATTCATTTGTACTTGTTAACCTATTTCACTTTCAATGAATAATAAAAAATGGAAGCGAGGGCACAAGTAACTCTCCTGAAGATACTTACAATTCCCCACAGAGACCTTGCAGATCATGAATATCAGCGAAACAATGCAGCCATGTCTGACCCCTCTTTTCATGCTTTAAATTGTCTAAGGCCATTTTCGACAGAGATACAAGACTTTGGGGCATTAATATATGTCTAATTTCCGTCATTATTTAACAGATATAGAAGCTGAATAGAATCATCTTGTTTAGCCTCATCGAAAGCCTTGGGGTAATCTATGTAGCAGATGTATAGGTCTCGTTGCATCTCTANTCACTTTCAATGAATAATAAAAAATGGAAGCGAGGGCACAAGTAACTCTCCTGAAGATACTTACAATTCCCTACAGAGACCTTGCAGATCATGAAACTCAGCGAAACAATGCAGCCATGTCTGACCCCTCTTTTCATGCTTTAAATTGTCTAAGGCCATTTTCGACAGAGATACAAGACTTTGGGGCATTAATATATGTCTAATTTCCGTCATTATTTAACAGATATAGAAGCTGAATAGAATCATCTTGTTTAGCCTCATCGAAAGCCTTGGGGTAATCTATGTAGCAGATGTATAGGTCTCGTTGCATCTCTATGGTTTTTGATAAGATCTCTCTCTCTCTCTCTCTCTCTCTCTCTCTCTTTCTCTCTCTCTCCAGGTACCGTATCCATCAGACACTTTGTCGATCATGGTTCTCCACAGATTCCTATTTCTCATCATGTGCAGCAGATCTCCAGCTTTTTTCTTTTCATTCTCACTTGCTGATACACACTTTTTAATACGGCACTTGAGACTTCCCAAATATGTTAATCTTTGTCTTCCTCTGCTTCTTTTGCCTTCAATACGACCTGTAAGGGTAAGATTTTCTAGCCCTTCCTTTCCCCCAATATGTCCCATAAACCTCACCTGCCTTTCACGGATTGTTTTTATCTGACACCTTTCTGCTCCAGCTTTCCTCAAAACTGCCTCGTTTGTTTGATGGTCTACCCATGATATTCTTGTCATTCTCCTGTAAAACCACATTTCAAGACCTTCTAGTCTCTTTTGCATTGATGGTGCTATTGTCCAGCAATCACAACCCTATAGCAGAGTAGATGTTACATAACCTTCCAGTGCCCTCTTCTTTGTAGTTATTGACACTTTTCTTTACAAGATCATCGTGAGTATAAATATCGCACTTCCTGTTCTTCAATTATGTACAATTTCGATTTGTGTCACTGGTTTCTGGCTGTAGGTGGTTACTAAATATCTTAGTTAATATTCTCACTAGTATTTTCGTGATGTGACTCGTCAGGCTAAAGTTCTTGTGCAGCTTACATTCTCTTTCTAGGGGAGCCTAATAAATATTGACGTTGTCAGATCTTGTGTTATTTCACCTGTGATAGATTTCGTTAATTCCACAATCACCTAACGCTATTCAACTCAACAAATAGCTCATCTGGTTCTGATGTCTTATTAGTCTTCATCCTGTTACTGGCGTCTTTTACTTCAGTCTTCAGAATCGTTGGACGTTCACTCTTTCTGTTGATGACAGGTTTTCTCACTCTGGTGTCATAAAAATTTCTTAGATATGTTCTTATCAACGCTCTAGAATCTTTTTTCTCCTGTAATAATGCTTTATGCTTTTGTCTTGATGTATCCAGTAGAAGATCAGAATTTATGTTCTTTAATTTCTTTTATTCTTTTTCATATGGATGATGGTTCTACAGTTCTTTGTCATTGTATTTTTGCAGGCTTTTTTTAGATTCTTCTTCTTTGGCTTTTCTGCATTTTATTTTAATTTCTCTGTCGAATCTCTTGTACTATTCACTGTTTCTATGATAAATATTTCGGCGTGCTTTCATTTGGTTTTGAATTTCTTTGGTCACCCATTTGCTCTTTAGTTATCTTTCTCTTGTGGGTATCAGTTTTCTGGTTGAATGTAAGACTAGATTTTTGAAGGCATTTTAACAATTCTATACTTCTTTTCTGAATACTTCAAAATGCACCTTATCTTTCTCTTCATAATGGTGTTTGATATTTGGGGTTTGTTCTAGAATATCGTATTGCTTCACAAAACCATCAGAGAAAAAAAGCTGAAATTCTTAAGACACATATTCAGAGCGAACGGACCGAAAAAACGCTTTTAATTAGGACAGATCATCGACAAGAAAAGCAAATGAAGACAGCGGATAAAGTTCAAGAACAATCTTAACAGCTATTTTTATACACTTAACCACCAATACACGATTAACAAACTCATGAGAAAGACTGAATGCAGAGAGAAATGGAGAGTCATAATCATCGACGTCTGCAAGATCATGCCAGACAATTGAAGAATAATTGCAGTTTAGGGCTATTTCAAATTTTCTGTTTTCTTGAGTTTGAGTTGTGATTTTTAGATGATTGGAACATGGTCACTGCCATAGTATGCTCCAGGTTACTATTTTACATCTAAGACTGCATTTATAAACCTGCTAATTGTTGTCTATTCAATCTATTTCTTGCACTGTGACCTGGGCTTTTTCAGTTCCATAGCGGTCTGGAATGTTCTTTAAGACAAATATTAAATATAACTTGGCTACCCTCTTTGCACCTTTTTATTCACCTTTCGCCTCTGTAGTTTATTATTCCCAAGCCATACTTTCACTCCATATATGCACAAAGTTCATTTCAAACCTTTGCATCCAAGTTACTTATGACGATTCTTTAATTTTAAGACCTTGCATTGATCATAAACGTTTTCCAAATTGTCATAGAATTTTACTAATTCTTCTTCATCAGTTTCAGGCGTTGGAGTAAACTGACAATGATCACCACCCTAAGATGTTGTTTGAATTTTTTTTAATACCATTCCTATCCCTCTTTTATGCCTCTCTCTATCTAAGCAGGTCATGTGAAAACCTTCACCTTTCAACGCAATGCTGTCTTTTTATCTGATCTCGTACACACTTGGAATGTTGTTCTTAAGTCTTGACCATTCTTGTTTGACATTCTCCAGCGTTTCCAGTAAGAACAGGGTATTAATATTCCACATAGTAAACCTAGTTGGGGCAAGGGTCGATGAAGTGGTTAATAGAGAACCCCTTGGAACTAAATCTGCAAGTTTTAGCATCAGTATTTTCTACCCCATGCGTTTTTAAGTTGAGCCCCACGAAGATTGTAGGTGTACATTTCAATAACACAGAAAAGCACGAATTGTAAGGCAGCCATCAGTGATAGATGTAGAAAATTTTACGACATCTGTTTGCTTCGCATGGTTAATTTTTTTTTAGATCCCTATCTTTGATAACGGTCTGCTTGCTCCATCTTTTCGGCTTTAATAGCCTTCATAACCATGATATCGAAACATAACAACGTCTACATTGAGCCCCAAGTTGCACAATACCTTAAAGCCAAAACTAAGCCTTTTCTGTTGCCCGATTAAATAGTTCTTTTGACTTTAAATGTCTCTGTTTAAAAATAGCCCCATTTGACCAATTTATGTACTTTATCGGTCTTTCTATTTGATGGTAATCACTCCAGTGCTCTCTTGATAAACATCAAGCCAGATTCAGCGCAGATTTGCAAACCATAATCACACCAAATCTGAGTTTATTTCCCAAGTTTCCTATCAAAGTTTATCTATCTACCCATCCATCTATCTATCTATCTATCTATCTATCCATCCATCCATCTATCTATCTATCTATCTATCTATCTATCTATCTATCTATCTATCTATCTATCTATCTCTTTGCCAGGTTACATTCATGTTTAAATAAGGTCTCTATCTTTCTAAGGGTAATTATGAACTTAGTGCTGACTTGTTAATTTTTAATACATAGGTCATCTGCAAATCTATAATACATAAGAGCATTTACATTTTGTGTAAACATTTTCGACAAATTGTTTTTCGTAATAGTCCACAAAAATATTAGGCAAATTCGGAACTAGTCAAATGTCCATGGCTCCATCATCAACCTGTGAAAATATGACATTTTGAAAGCTAAATTGAAATTATTTAATCACTAAATTCAACAATTTTACAAACACGTCTTCTGGGACAGGTGGTGGTACAGTCCTTTCATGGTACACTATTTTATTGCAGAGCGAATTATAATGACTTCACCTAAAGGGACGCAACTAACTAAACTTTTGATATCAAAACAACAGAGCACATAATTTTTTTGTGGTTTCTATTGAGGTCTTTCAAATTTTACTAGCAAATGTAAGAGCCCTTAGCATAGAAACTGGAGGATTTTTCTAGCGCTGGTTGAAGGAATACTGCAAGCTACTTGGTTAACTGGTGTTAGGAAGAGCCAATGGTTGATAAAATAGGCCTGATATCAGCATCTGATTTGGGTAGGACATACATTCTAGGGCATTGAGATACAGATGGTGTAATATTTTCAAAAAGCTTACGTGGTAGCTTGTTTACTTTTATCAAATTAAAGGGTGGTTTCCGAAAGCTATCGTGCTTCTGCAACTAAAGTAATTTTCACTTCACGAAAAATTCTTGCTTCATCTACAAGGGGTGCTTTGCCTGCCATAAATTTTATTGTAGTTGTTGACGAATTTAAGTACCAGTGTGACGTCAGTTCTGTAGGACGTGCATCCTTAAGATGGATCGATAGAACAGTGCCTAGTGTTTAGAGAGAAAAGTGTAGTACTAATCGAGTTAGCTAAAACGACAGTGCAAGGCTGTACATAGAATTGTTAGCTAATCACTACTATTGAACAGTAAAAGATTCGAATTCGAAAAAGTGGCTGCTTTTTATCAATCCCTTTCATTTCCTATAGCTCATCACAAAAAGTGTTAGACTTCCTCAATCCTCTCTATGTTTTCCGTATCGATAAAAACTCATTTGACTTGTGATTTCTTATATTGGCGTTTTGGTCCAGTCTTACATGCGCAATCTTTGTTAAACTGATTTTTTTAATAACAGTTCTCTATTCTTTAGAACATGCTCGCGTAAGTCACTTTTTTAGAACTAGGGGCTGCCCCAGTTGGCACTTTGAAAAGCATCATAGTCAATGTTGAACGCACGATTACTAAGTACACTGGCACCAAATTTGAGATTTTTAGGTTGCCTGGTTAAGTTTATCTTTATTTGTAGATCTTCTCCTTTCTGATAGATCTGCACGATTCCTTTTTGACTCCGGCGGCTACTTCACTTGTAATATCGAAGATTGGCATTTCTTGTTGAATGCAACAGTGGAAAGTACTTTGACACTAATTTTAAGGGGTTTTCATTGACTGCTTATATTCATTGTTGTATTGTAGTTTTCTATCACCCAATAGATGGGATATTACCTGTAGCACTAAGAGACAGCGTTTCATATGCTGCAAGTAATCACATTATGACTGTCACTGAGGGAACAATGGAATGTTAGCGCATAGAATCAATGTTATTGAAAAGCATTCGAAGTGGGCATGGTACTCATAGAATTTAGAACTAAAAAGAGAAATAAGGTAATATATTACATTGATAATATTGTTAAGGTGAAAGACTTACCTTTGCCCTATTAACTTTCAACCCCTTTGATTCCATTGATGCCTGCCAGGTGTATAATGTTTCGTGTAACTCCTCCATTGTTTTAGTGGTAATATCAAGATTGTCTGCATTAAGTAGGTCTTGTTGCAATCCATCGCTTACCTCTGCTATTATGGTCTCCAATTTAATGGCAAAAAGAAAGGGGTGGTCACTTGTCCTTCGTACAGTTTTACCTTGACCTCAAAAGGCTCTGATTCTCCCCTCCATTTACCACCTCAGTATAGATTTCGTCATAGGGGCTTCGCACCACTCATTACTTTTCTGCCACTCTCGTCCTGTTCAGGCGCTACAGCACCAGGTCCCTTGTAACCCGATCATATGCCTTTTTTAAGTCAACAAATACCATGCAGATGAACTCGTTATCTTTAAACGCTTTTTCTTGTCGTTGCCTAAATTAAAATAGGATCTACCGTTACTTTTCCAGGCATGAATCAAAACTGCCTCCCGTCTGTTTCAAACTGGTTTCTCAATTTCTGATCTAACATTGTTTTATAAATCTTCATAGCATGACCTTGTAGTTTTCTGCACCTGCAGCTGAAAGGATATCTTCAGAATCCTATTTGTTTATTTCACGTCATGTGACATCGAACGCGCGAGTTCTATTTTTGGAATTTTGTTACTTTTTGAAAGAGATTATATATGTTTGAGACTATCTATGTACGTGAAGAAAGCTATACACGAAGAGAGTATTCTATAAGCAAAATTTCTTTATTGTACTACCTCTACACAGTCCCCTGTGGATAAAACCAGAAATTTTACACGGTCCACACCCAGCCAGATATTTATGCTGATTCGTTTTGATTAAATATTGGGTTTTACACTTTGGATTTTATTTGTTTTGGTTGTTGTGAAGAAAAATCTCTACAGTTAAGAAAATGAAAGCAAACATTGTACTTCGTGAGGCAAATATGTCTGAAAAAGAGATTAGATTAGATATCATTTTTAAAATCTACTGTAGTTCACCGGTCATCTGATTCACCGTCAGGAAAAACGGGTTTGAGAATCATGAAAATTTAATCCAAACAGCTTTCAGAAGAAAGGTTAGCCTATCAATATTTCAAAGAATCATTCGAAGCCAGTGTTAATTCAACGACTCTCCAAGCGAGAAAGAGAAGTAAACAGAGAGGAAAAAACTCGGGTCTTTGTGAACAAGACAGTAATTTGAATTCACATTCTTCTGTTTCAACAAAACAAAGAAAAAGGTGATTCCCCTCGAGTGAATGTGCACAAAAACAGAAGGAAATCAAGGGGAAACCCCACCAAAAGAATAAACAAACTTTTCAGAACAGTGTTTCCACATGAACTGCTGAAAGCTCATCTTCAAGATGATTCCCATGCTAATCAGACCAAGGTGTGAGTTTTATTTGACCTAGGATCCCAAAAATCGTATGTTCCTGGCCGTATCTCCAATCTATTAAGCTTAAAATCTTTTGAGTCAGACACACTTTCGATTATAATATTTGGTAAAAAGGACTCTAATCCCAACACTGAACAAGGTTACCCTACGGTATCCTACGCTTCGATCAAAAAACAACCTGTCCACTATACGAAAGCTACATATGAGCGCCTTCAACATCTTCCTTTGGCTGACGTAAGTGACGATTATCTCGAAATCAATGTACTGATTGAAAGTGACAACCACTGGGAATTCATTACAGATGAAGTCATCCGCGGACAACATCCACAGCCACTGCTATCAACTCAAAACTTGGATGGATTCTTAGCGGACCAGTTACTATGGAAACGACGGGTCCCCACACCGCACATAACATCTTGTGAATCACTGTATGAGAGTCGAAACGAACCATCAGAACACATTGAATTCTTGGACATGGAATCACTAGCTTTCAATCCAAATGAATCTTCTACGGTCAAAAAACTAATTGAAATTATCAAGGTGAAAGACAACCGCTAAAAGTTACCTTCCAAATCAAGGAAGAGCATCCAACTACACATGATAACTATGAGCTATCAATGATCAGACTTAAGAAGCTACATCTAAGATAGAAAAATGATCTCCATCTCTCACACATTTTTACTGATTTCTCCATGACAATATCCCTGAACTGAGCCCGTGCTTTTTCTATCGTCTCTGCAGGTGCCAGGTTCACTTTCCTCTGTATAACTGGATCCTTTACCTTGTAGAAAAGACCTCTTGTTCAGGAAGTGTCCAAACTTGCATTTTTCCTGTTCGTCGCCTCAACACTTTCTCCTTCTTTGCAATTCCTAGGTCAGTTACTGTTACTCGATGATGGATTAAGGCTGGCTCTCCAGGTATTACTTCGCATTTGTGATTAACTCTCCTCGTTCTCGCTTTCTTACAGCTATATAATCTATTTGGCTTTTGTTGTTCCCGCTTTTAAAGGTCACCAGGTGTTTTCTTTCTGTTAGTGAATAGAATGTTAGCAATTACCTGTCAAACTCTTTAGGAAAATTTAGTATCTTCTGGGTTATGTGTTGCATAGTCTTTAACACTGTGTCGTCGCTCATATCACAAGATTTCCTTCCCAACGTAATCATTCCAGTCAGCTCCTAAGAAAATGCACACACAATCTGGTATGCCTCGTGCTAATGTACTTATCTCTTCGTAGAAGCTATCCTTTTCCTCGTCACTGTATCCAACCTGTGGTGCATGTGTATGAAGTCACAACATTTATTATTACCACACCGGTAGCCAGCTTTAACACCATACATCTGCCGCTGCTCCTCTTAACCTCAATGACGCTCTCTTTCTCTTGTTGAAAACAGATAATTTCTCCACCATGCCTTCACGTATCCATCTCAAATCAACCTATATCCTTTCCCTATCTTTCTTGCTCTATCTTCTTTCCATTTGGCTTCCTGTACACACAACATTACCTCTACAATTTCCGTGCCCTTTACTGTCATGGGAAATATATTTCAACTTTCATTTCTGATCCTCTTTACTGACCCTCGCTTCTTTGGCTGCAGTCAAGCTCTTTGAAATATCCCCCACTTATTTTTCGCAATATCCAGGGGTTATGCATAGTGACGAGATTCATTGTGTCTTAATCTCTGTTTTTAACCAGGATGCCAAGGCTTGAGGGCAACACAGTAATAAGCAATATACCTACACTTAAATAAAAATACCTACTCCAAAAACAGCGAGTCCCATTTAACCCATGATTGGGGGATCTGGAATCAGAGTTGCGTTCACCTCGGTGGGTTACCTCACACGGTTATTGAGTCATCTGTTCATGAGCAGCTGTTTTAGGCGCCAGAGAATCGCCTTCGCCTTTTTCTCTGTAAATGAAAGGACTCACGCGACAGGGACGCCAGAAACTGGGTTTTGGTTCGTATATACACACATCATAAAAGCATTTGTTGGAGCAGAGTGCTCAGCCTGTACCCCACTTTCGACTGTGATAACCTTTAAGAGCCAAAAAGATGAATGCCCAATAAATGAAAAATGTTTGCAGAAATATCCGGTCTCCGAAGAATGTGTAACCAGTGACCCCTGACCTATCGATTGCCTTGGTTTATGTGACGGAACAGCATTCAAATAACGGTTTAGTAACCACAAAATATCTTTAAACCACGGACACTAAAAGAAAGATAAAAAAAAAATGCAAATGCACCTATAAATTAAACAATTGGAAGATTTCATTGTCAAATGGACTATTGTAGAAGTCTCTTCATATTGGTGATACACAAAAGAATGTGAGTTCAACAGAGCAAGTTCTAATAAAATAAAATAACATCTATGTATAACAATGGTGTGTTACAATTGTGATATATCTGAATAGGTAATCCTTTTCTTCTCATTTCCGTTACATTGTAATTTGACTGATGACTGAAGTTTTTGTTATTTTTCCTTTCTATTTAAAACAGTATCATCATCATCTAAAGGGAGGTTCAAAACCGTTGTGGCTCTCCATTTCCTTCTATCCTGTGCCATTCTGTACAACTGAACCATACTTCTTTCACCAGAAATCTCTTTAATGTTGTCGCTATATCTTACTTTCGGTCTTCCTCTTCCTCTCGTGCCTTAAACCATTCCAAGTAATAAATCACTGGTTATGTCCTTTCCCCTTAGTATGTGTCCAATAAAAGCCATTTTTCTACGATTTATAGTTGTTAATAGCCTCTCGTTTACATCGATCTTTTCTAGTATCCACTCATTACTTTTCTTTTCAGTCCAACTGATGCGCACGAGACGACGATACCACCATAATTCAAATGCTTCAATCTTCTTCTTGTCATTATTTTTCAATACCCAACATTCTGAGATGTGACTGGCTATACTAAAAATTAATGTTTGCAGCAGTCTTTCTTTGTAGTAAGAGTAATACTGTTGGCTTTCTATATATTTGTTAATGAGACCATTGCACTTTTTGCTATACATAACCTTCGGCGGATTTCTCTCGTGTCATCATAATTATTGGTGATAAGTGTTCCGAGATACACAAACTCTTACATTTTCAATTATTTCATTATTAATTCTATAAAACAGTATAGCGGTAAAATATATATTATTTATATGTATAGTTATATTTGAAATTACAGTACACAAGCACAAGGGGAAAACACTCCAATTTTGTTTTTACTTCAAGTTTCTTGCGTAAACATACATCTATGTTATGCATAAATACGTATATATGTACGTATATTTATTGCATATGTAGCCATACATCCATAGTTAGTACAACACTATACACACACATTTGATCTTTCACTATGTATTGTTAACACTCGGGTTTGGTGACGGTGTTTTAGAGCTATGCCAGTGTCGTTATTCTTGTTGTGGTTTGAACACTAGACCATCTTCTAGTTCTGGATAAGCACATGCGTGCACAGTACCACACTCATTATAGTGTCCTAATAGCAATTGATGTTGTGTGGAATTCAAACATTCCGAAGCTCCAAGCTGCACGAAACAGGTGTCTGCAGGTTAAACGAAGTTTGTGTACTGTACTTTCAACTATAACTATACATAGAAATAATATATAGTTTACCGCTCTACTGTTTTATAGAGTTAATAATAAAATAATTGAAAATGTAAAAGAGTTTGTGTATCTCGGAATACTTACCACCAATAACACAATGTAACAGCATTTTTGCTTGACACACTTTTTCGATGTTTTCCAGTGTATTTTTGTGCGCTGAATCCGAAAATCACATTTATTTTTCTCAACCCTCGTTCGTTTCTATGTTACTGAGCATAGTCACTTTTTGGAAAAATACTTAAAATTAATCAAAAGCTGAACCTAACAATATTGCAGTACAACAAGACAATGAACCACAATGTAGCATTATTATGATAAATAGCAAGTTTACACCATTTAAACGATTGTGAGAGGCTGCCAGCTAAATTTGCGAGGCCTATGTAAAGTGTAACACACTAGGTAATGTTAGTTATTAGCATAGCATAAGTACAGAGAGAATAGTTGTTATACATATAGCTATCAAATGCTGTCACACCTGTAACTGTAGAAAATGCGTGCTCTATAGCTGGAAGAACTTCGCCGAACGTGATTGTCTTGAGTGCTCCGATTTATCACTTCGCACTATTGACCATATGTAGTCTCCCATCATTGTGGCATCCCATCGTCCTTGATACCTACGTTCCATGGTAGCGANAATAATGTGCCATTTTAGCATAATTTTATTATATAAAAATTTATTTTTTTTAAACAAATACTTTGTGTTTTTCCATTTCTTGAAAATCCAAGGCAAACCAACAGAAATAACTCAAAGTAAATGAATTACACAGCTCAACAATGATTTTGTTGTCTTGGTTTTGATAACTGATTCCATATAATTACGGGCATGCTAATTTCCAAAACACAATCCATTTTTCTTTATCACGTCACATTTTTTAACAATTAAAGATTAGAATTTTGGCATTTTTATTAAAATGTGCCATTTTAGAATAATTTTATCATTTAAAAAAATTTTTTTTTACTCAAATACTTAGTTTTTTCCCATTTCTTGTTGCAAAAGTTATAAAAATCAAACGAAACCCTTGGGATAAGCACAAGGATATTGATACTTTATCAAGATTAGCAGGTTAAAAAAAAATTTTTTAATTGTTAAAATTATGCCACAAAATCTAATCTGGTTGGAAGGATGAAAAATCTATTCTAACATTGAATTTTTATTCTTAAGATTAACTTAATAGGTGAGAACTCGTTGATTAATTCTCAAAATCTGTCTTTATTTACTAATATTTTGCATTCACCCCCAAAGCTCACGAATGTTCTCTTGTAGGATTTCCTAGAATGCTGTTTGGCGGGGGAGTCCCTCTTTAATGACCAGCAGTAATCGGCCATCATGTGGATGTCCCATTTGCCTTGAAAGCGCTCTTTCATCACTTTTACATCTTGATGAAAGCGTTCACCTTGTTCTTCGCTTAGGGCACCAAGATTGTCAGGAAAATCATCCAGATGACTGTGAAAGTAGTGAATTTTGATGCTCATGTTGCATCCTAAAATTTGGAAGCTCTGACAATTCGCTAACAATATAAGTGTACTTAAGGTTTTTAGTGTTACCTAGAAAGTTTTTAACTACATCTACGAAGGCCAACCAGGCCCTTGATTCAATTTCTGACATTGTGGTAAAAAAGTGACCAGAGCGTGCTGAAGGCCTTCTTTGTCAACATTGTGAACAAAGTCGTTTCTCGAAGTCGTTTATTCTTTGTATTGAAGCCGGAGACATTAACGAGGCAAAAATAGCAATAATCGGAATGATTCCTATGTTCTCTCCAAACCATAGGAATTCCTAATGGCATATGTTTTCGCTTTCCGGCAGACCATTGCCTTAAAGACTCGCATGCAAGTTTTACAAGCAATTTGAGTTGCCCATGGCTTATCTTAATCTCTAAGCTTAATCTTGAAATAGGCAAGATAACCCATTTTACAAACTCTTTAATTTTCATCCTTTGCTTCCCCAAGAAAAAATTACCACATGTGTGACAAAATATATCTTGATTGTTTAAGCACTTTCTTCTCGCAGAAGACATTATGACAGCAACCAAATTGAGACCTCTCATCAATGACAGATCACAGTTTACTAACTGTAATTTCACCAAAAGAAAGCAGTGGCTACTGAACAGGATAATTCAATCAAAACTGTTTAAACGAGAATAAATAGTGTTAAAAACAACCTTAAGTATATTTTGTAATGCATGTTTTTACGGCAATCTTTGTGTCTTTATTCATTGCAATGTTACTAGCAACTAGCTTGAACAAATATAACGCAAAATAGCCATTTTTGTCGCTATTTTGAGAAACAAAGCATATAACTAACTCAAAAACCTGACGTGACAGGGCATTTCTGATTGCATATTTGGAATAAGCACTCCCAAATTAGTATAAAGTGACTTCTTTTTTAAAACGATGGAAAACAAGTTGTTTTTTGTTGGCCTGTGTTATTAACTCTTAACCATAAATTCAACAAGACGTTGAATGAATATCTTACAAAACAGCCAGCATCCCAGCTTTTCATGCTTGAACTGTACGTTCAGCAAAGTACCCCGAAGGAAATTGAAATTTGATATTTTGACACCTTTTGAAATACAAAACGCAGTGTCTAATTAGTTAGTCTCAAGGGCGTCCATGAAGGCAACCTCCACGTGGTGATGCCTGGATGCTGATTAGCCAGGTTTTTCTGACTAGTTAGTAACGAATAGCCTTCGATTCAAGCTGTTCTTCCGTACCATTGAAGAAATCGATCTCGTCGTTCATGTGATTTTGAATCTGGTTCGTCGTCGATTTGGAGAAATTTCTTTAAAAATCCAACCAGGAAATGTGCGTCTTCGACGCCCCTGTAGTTGGAAGAGATATTCCCGGTGCAGCCTACTCACTTGGTCTCCAGCAGCT
>RDPX01000081.1:725651-751543 GCA_003991215.1 Morbakka virulenta | reverse complement strand
CACACACACACACACACACACACACACACCCACACACACACACACACACACACACACACACACACACACACACACACACACACACACACACACACACACACACAGTAAGTCTCAAATTCAGTTGCAGAACTCAAGTAAACAAACATTTCTGAAAATGTACTCTCGGAAATATGAGAAGAATCATTTGGTAAACTCCTCACAAAACTTCTTTTTCGGTGATCTTTTAATCAAACTATTGTTCAACCTAGCTAGTCTCAAATCGCCAAAACTGAAATATAAAACTGTTGGAATTTTGTTTTCATACACGCTACAAAACTAAAAGTTCAGAATATGAATTTTTTGTTTAGTGATTGCGTTATTAATATTCTAATTACTGCATTGAAGCAATGAATCATTGAAAGATATTTAAAACACACTTGTTTTAGTGATATCAATCCCTTGTTTTTCCTTCGCAAGATTCACCTGCTGATACAGATTCGCTTGGTTGAATGTTTCTTTCATGTTTCTTTACTTGATAGCATTATATATATAGACGTGTTCCGTTACTGAAAAATTACTATTAAATGACCATGATTTGTCTTTTTGAGGTCATCCCACTGTCAACAGTTATTGCCTCTCAATATGATTTATCCTTCCTAACAGGGAGGACTAGGTTGGCGTTCTACAGTAACAAAACAATTCCTTTTCTTTAACTAAATTTAAAATCTTGACAAAGCTTGAACTCATGGACACTATAATAAAGTGGGAAGCAAATACTATCTTTCTTTCTTTCTTTCGTGTTTTACAGCACCACAATTTCTGAAATAGATGACTTTGGCTACCTGTTGCGTTACTACAAACAACAACGCCAAAAGCTGTTCGAAATAGCTTAAAACCTACCAATGACATTACACTCTTTAAATTTCTTTGTCAAAACCCGGACCTTAAAACACGGTCAGTTGCGCCATGTTGTTGGCAAAGCCATGTGAAACAGTTACTGTTGTCAAGACACTAAAGATACTTTGAGCATGATTTTGGAAAAACTATAACAAAAAGCTGATTCTAACTTTTACATCTTATATTCGGTGAGTAATATTTTTTAATTTGACAACTGATCCCAAAACCGTGACCTATGAAAATCGAATTGTTAGTCTTTGTCTTAAATATGTCATTGGGTTGTTGTTTAACACTTGGCTACAAAATTTGAGTTGATATTGAGGAAATGTTAGATGACTTGACACGGAAAATTATTTTGAAATTCATGAAACATTGACCTGAAAAGATGGAGGTGTTTCACAAGTCAGCGACACATAAAATTTATTATGAAGTCATTTATAGCAAGACTTGACGAACTTTTATTAATTTGCTGTGATGGAGTTAACATTGTTTTGATATTTTGATTTTGGGCGAGGAAACCTTGTGCTAAATTATTTTGGATTGTACACGGTTGTTTTTCAAGAAAACTGTTAAATGCCATCAGATGATATATGACCAAAGAAAGAAAGGGGATTTGCTAACCAACGCACATGTTATGTTAATGACAGACCTTTGTACCGTTTTCTTTCTCAAAGGTACATCTGTTAGTAGATTTTGGCTCGTTGTTCTTTACACTGGCTTCAAAATCATTTCTAAATTTGTGGTTTTAATATACTTTGTTGTGTATTGAATATATATATTAAACATAAAGCAAATAAGGAAGCTAAATGCGTTTATTTTGACAACGGGAATGTGAAAGTAGATAGTGCTGTGAAATATAGCTAAGGCAGCGTTGCTTTATGACTTTCTCCTTGAATCTCCTCTTACTTGCACTGGAAGCAAGACATACGCATATGTATCTGTTTTTACATATATATGCATATATATCTGTATATATATAGTATTAGGAGTAAACTCCAAACAGCCAGATGTTAAGGCTGCTATTTTGACAAAATAATAACATAAAAAAAACCCCCAAAAAACAAACAACTTATACATCACAAACAAATTTTACACAACTCGAGACGCAACACAAACAAAACCACAGAAGAAGTGCTTCAGAAATTCAGATAAGAGACAGACATAAGATAGACCATCTTATATATATATATATTTCCCGAAATAACTGGTGTGGTCATCGACTGATGAATGATCCACGATTTCAATTTAACATCTGGCCTGTGTTTTTCATCATTCTTTTCACAATTTGTTCCTTATATTTCGGCACACCTATTATGCCATTACTTTATTTTTCCTTTATGTCATTGTATTAGCCTTGCCCCCCCTCCCCCCCCTCCTTTTCTTGTTTGTACAGTATGTCCTATTTCAGTATACCGCGTGACATCTCCGGCTTTGAGCTCAACACTCATCCTGCAAACATATAATTTTTTTCACACGAGAGAATTCCATTAATAATTAACAAATGAAGGTGAAGAAATACCAGCAATGTCAATAAAGCAGGGAAAATCCCGCACAGTTATCCCACACAAAGAAAAGGGCATGCCACATGGCGGATGCACAGACTCGATTGCAACAATAGCCCGCTTCGAAGGGGAAAACCTATGCAAATGAGATACAAATATCAGTCGGGAAAGAATCATATATATTTATTTATTTGTACCACAAAGTAACAAAAACATTACTTTCCACTGATTCCTCTATGTTTATAATAAGATGATACATAATGAGATACAAATATAAGACGGGAAAGAATCATATATATTTATTTATTTGTACCACAAAGTAACAATAACATTTCTTTCCACTGATTGCTCTCTGTTTATAATAAGATGATACATAATGAGATACAAATATAAGACGGGAAAGAATCATATATATTTATTTATTTGTACCACAAAGTAACAAAAACATTACTTTCCACTGATTGCTCTATGTTTATAATAAGATGATACATAATGAGATACAAATATAAGACGGGAAAGAATCATATATATTTATTTATTTGTACCACAAAGTAACAAAAACATTACTTTCCACTGATTGCTCTCTGTTTATAATAAGATGATACATAATGAGATACAAATATAAGACGGGAAAGAATCATATATATTTATTTATTTGTACCACAAAGTAACAAAAACATTACTTTCCACTGATTGCTCTCTGTTTATAATAAGATGATACATAATGAGATACAAATATAAGACGGGAAAGAATCATATATATTTATTTATTTGTACCACAAAGTAACAAAAACATTACTTTCCACTGATTGCTCTCTGTTTATAATAAGATGATACATAATGAGATACAAATATAAGACGGGAAAGAATCATATATATTTATTTATTTGTACCACAAAGTAACAAAAACATTACTTTCCACTGATTGCTCTCTGTTTATAATAAGATGATACATAATGAGATACAAATATAAGACGGGAAAGAATCATATATATTTATTTATTTGTACCACAAAGTAACAAAAACATTACTTTCCACTGATTGCTCTCTGTTTATAATAAGATGATACATAATGAGATACAAATATAAGACGGGAAAGAATCATATATATTTATTTATTTGTACCACAAAGTAACAAAAACATTACTTTCCACTGATTGCTCTCTGTTTATAATAAGATGATACATAATGAGATACAAATATAAGACGGGAAAGAATCATATATATTTATTTATTTGTACCACAAAGTAACAAAAACATTACTTTCCACTGATTGCTCTCTGTTTATAATAAGATGATACATAATGAGATACAAATATAAGACGGGAAAGAATCATATATATTTATTTATTTGTACCACAAAGTAACAAAAACATTACTTTCCACTGATTGCTCTCTGTTTATAATAAGATGATACATAATGAGATACAAATATAAGACGGGAAAGAATCATATATATTTATTTATTTGTACCACAAAGTAACAAAAACATTACTTTCCACTGATTGCTCTCTGTTTATAATAAGATGATACATAATGAGATACAAATATAAGACGGGAAAGAATCATATATATTTATTTATTTGTACCACAAAGTAACAAAAACATTACTTTCCACTGATTGCTCTCTGTTTATAATAAGATGATACATAATGAGATACAAATATAAGACGGGAAAGAATCATATATATTTATTTATTTGTACCACAAAGTAACAAAAACATTACTTTCCACTGATTGCTCTCTGTTTATAATAAGATGATACATAATGAGATACAAATATAAGACGGGAAAGAATCATATATATTTATTTATTTGTACCACAAAGTAACAAAAACATTACTTTCCACTGATTGCTCTCTGTTTATAATAAGATGATACATAATGAGATACAAATATAAGACGGGAAAGAATCATATATATTTATTTATTTGTACCACAAAGTAACAAAAACATTACTTTCCACTGATTGCTCTCTGTTTATAATAAGATGATACATAATGAGATACAAATATAAGACGGGAAAGAATCATATATATTTATTTATTTGTACCACAAAGTAACAAAAACATTACTTTCCACTGATTGCTCTCTGTTTATAATAAGATGATACATAATGAGATACAAATATAAGACGGGAAAGAATCATATATATTTATTTATTTGTACCACAAAGTAACAAAAACATTACTTTCCACTGATTGCTCTCTGTTTATAATAAGATGATACATAATGAGATACAAATATAAGACGGGAAAGAATCATATATATTTATTTATTTGTACCACAAAGTAACAAAAACATTACTTTCCACTGATTGCTCTCTGTTTATAATAAGATGATACATAATGAGATACAAATATAAGACGGGAAAGAATCATATATATTTATTTATTTGTACCACAAAGTAACAAAAACATTACTTTCCACTGATTGCTCTCTGTTTATAATAAGATGATACATAATGAGATACAAATATAAGACGGGAAAGAATCATATATATTTATTTATTTGTACCACAAAGTAACAAAAACATTACTTTCCACTGATTGCTCTCTGTTTATAATAAGATGATACATAATGAGATACAAATATAAGACGGGAAAGAATCATATATATTTATTTATTTGTACCACAAAGTAACAAAAACATTACTTTCCACTGATTGCTCTCTGTTTATAATAAGATGATACATAATGAGATACAAATATAAGACGGGAAAGAATCATATATATTTATTTATTTGTACCACAAAGTAACAAAAACATTACTTTCCACTGATTGCTCTCTGTTTATAATAAGATGATACATAATGAGATACAAATATAAGACGGGAAAGAATCATATATATTTATTTATTTGTACCACAAAGTAACAAAAACATTACTTTCCACTGATTGCTCTCTGTTTATAATAAGATGATACATAATGAGATACAAATATAAGACGGGAAAGAATCATATATATTTATTTATTTGTACCACAAAGTAACAAAAACATTACTTTCCACTGATTGCTCTCTGTTTATAATAAGATGATACATAATGAGATACAAATATAAGACGGGAAAGAATCATATATATTTATTTATTTGTACCACAAAGTAACAAAAACATTTCTTTCCACTGATTGCTCTCTGTTTATAATAAGATGATACATAATGAGATACAAATATAAGATGGGAAAGAATCATATATATTTATTTATTTGTACCACAAAGTAACAAAAACATTTCTTTCCACTGATTGCTCTATGTTTATAATAAGATGATACATAATGAGATACAAATATAAGACGGGAAAGAATCATATATATTTATTTATTTGTACCACAAAGTAACAAAAACATTACTTTCCACTGATTGCTCTATGTTTATAATAAGATGATACATAATGAGATACAAATATAAGACGGGAAAGAATCATATATATTTATTTATTTGTACCACAAAGTAACAATAACATTTCTTTCCACTGATTGCTCTATGTTTATAATAAGTTGATACATAATGAGATACAAATATAAGATGGGAAAGAATCATATATATTTATTTATTTGTACCACAAAGTAACAATAACATTTCTTTCCACTGATTGCTCTCTGTTTATAATAAGATGATACATAACGAGATACAAATATAAGATGGGAAAGAATCATATATATTTATTTATTTGTACCACAAAGTAACAAAAACATTTCTTTCCACTGATTGCTCTATGTTTATAATAAGATGATACATAATGAGATACAAATGAAAGACCGGAAAGAATCATATATATTTATTTATTTTTACCACAAAGTAACAATAACATTTCTTTCCACTGATTGCTCTCTGTTTATAATAAGTTGATACATAATGAGATACAAATATAAGACGGGAAAGTATTATATATATTTATTTATTTGTACCACAAAGTAACAAAAACATTACTTTCCACTGATTGCTCTCTGTTTATAATAAGATGATTCATAATGAGATACAAATATAAGATGGGAAAGAATCATATATATTTATTTATTTTTACCACAAAGTAACAAAAACATTTCTTTCCACTGATTGCTCTATGTTTATAATAAGATAATGCATAATGAGATACAAATATAAGATGGGAAAGAATTATATATATTTATTTATTTGTACCACAAAGTAACAAAAACATATATTTCCACTGATTGCTCTCTGTTTATAATAAGATGATACATAATGAGATACTAATGAAAGACCGGAAAGAATCATATATATTTATTTATTTTTACCACAAAGTAACAATAACATTTCTTTCCACTGATTGCTCTATGTTTATAATAAGATAATGCATAATGAGATACAAATATAAGATGGGAAAGAATTATATATATTTATTTATTTGTACCACAAAGTAACAATAACATATCTTTCCACTGATTGCTCTATGTTTATAATAAGATGATACATAATGAGATACAACTGAAAGACCGGAAAGAATCAAATACATTTATTTATTTGTACCACAAAGTAACAAAAACATTTCTTTCCACTGATTGCTCTCTGTTTATAATAAGATGATACATAAATAATGAGATACAAATGAAAGACCGAAAAGAATCATATATATTTATTTATTTGTACCACAAAGTAAGAATAACATTTCTTTCCACTGATTGCTCTCTGTTTATAATAAGATGATACATAATGAGATACTAATGAAAGACCGGAAAGAATCATATATATTTATTTATTTGTACCACAAAGTAACAAAAACATTTCTTTCCACTGATTGCTCTATGTTTATAATAAGATGATACATAATGAGATACAACTGAAAGACCGGAAAGAATCAAATATATTTATTTATTTGTACCACAAAGTAACAAAAACATTTCTTTCCACTGATTGCTCTCTGTTTATAATAAGATGATACATAATGAGATACTAATGAAAGACCGGAAAGAATCATATATATTTATTTATTTGTACCACAAAGTAACAAAAACATTTCTTACCACCGATTGCTCTCTGTTTATAATAAGATGATACATGATGAGATACAAATGAAAGAATCCTGCTCCTCTTCGCTTGGTAAAATTCCTCCATCCTTACTCTTAATTGGGATATTTGCCCAATTGTTTTTCCCAGACAGTTCTTTAGCAATTCTGAACAGTTGTCTAGTATCATTTCTTTCTGCCACTTCCTGTGCCTCCCTGGTCTTCCTCTCCAACCAAGCTTGCTTGTCTCCTTTGCAGGTCCTCTTCACCTCTCTATCCAAGTTTCTATATAATCTCTTGTGCAATCCTGACCTGTCCTCTTGCCTCAGCTTTGTCCCTACTGCTTTTCAAGCTACGACGTTTGTCAACTAACCACCAGGATTCATTTGAGATCCATTGTTCCTTTTTGTTTCCTCTCTTGAACCCTATTACACTGCTTACTACTTCATTGATGGGATCTCTGAAATTTGCCCACTTTTCTGTTATGTTTTCATCACTGTGAAACAATGCAAGTTGGTTATTCAACTGGTCTTGGAAGCGTACGCACACTTTGGGATTTGTAAGCTTTTCAACGTCATAGGCTCTTTTCCTCCCCCTGTTTTTCAGCCTTTTTAGCTTCAACCTTATCTTCCCCGCTAACAAATAATGATCTGAGAATACATCTGCTCCTCTGTAAGCAGGTACATCTAAGAGGGAGGATCCCCTTTTTTTGCTGATACAGATGTATGTGACAGGGTCACTTGACCTAAGTTAAGAAAAACTCTTATTAAAGTATTTTGTTTTGCTTATCACTTACTAATTTCACAATAGTCAAACAAAACATGGGGAGTGTTGTTTGTGTGGGATGGATGTGTGGAGGATGTTTCCCAATTGAATCATTTTCCCAGTTCAGTAAGGCGCACACGGAAATTAGCCAGCCTTAAGTTATAGCTGAAATGTACATACAACACATCCCACCCTTTTTCCAATCTACATAAATAGATGTAGTTAAGAATCGGTGTTCAGTTGTGAATGGTTCCCGAGCCTGCACTGGTTAAAGAAGGCAAAAAGACTTCATCTTCAAGGTATGTTGGTTAAGTTTACACCTATTTAGCCCGTAGATAAAACTACATCTATTTACTAGTTGATTTGCCAATTAATCTTAGCCGCTATAGCCAGCATTAATTTTCATTATTATATTTGTTGTGTGTGTTCTTAAGTTAGCTTTTAAGTGGTTTAATTGTGCCAATTGTCTCAGATATTTAGATATCTAATTATTATTTTTATTTATTTTTTCCATGTATTTGTGAAGTTCATGGTTAGGTCCAATCTTTGCATTTCAATCTCCCATCATGATCTTAGGGTCATGGCTCGGGATGTTGTCTGAGGTTTCTTGAAGATGTTCATAGAAGTCATCCTTTGTCTCCTCCTCTGCTGCTTCTGTTGGTGCATAAATTTGTACTACTGTTATCTTCACTTGTCGACTCTCCAATCTTGCGTAACAATTCTATCTGACACAGGTTCCCACCTACAAGTGCTGCTGAAGCCTCTTTGTTCAAGAATATAGCTATTCTGCAACTGTGCTCTGCATTACCTCCTGGATACAAAACAGTTATTCCGTCACTCGTTAATCTTCCTTGTCCAGTCCACCTTGTTTCATTGACACCTAGCACTTGTAGGTTGTAACTCTTCATTTCCCTTACTACTTGAGCCAACTTACTGGACTCATTTAGGGTTCTTACGTTCCACACTCCAAATTTGGTTGTGGATTTGGTGGAGAAGATCTGGTTATTCGGGGCAGAGACTTGCTCCTGGCTTTCATCCGTGCCCATCATGGATACATCTTGAGATATCATAGGAGATGAGTTATCCTGGGATGTGTCTGTGGATGTCCTGAGTCTTACTCTACACCGATGATGTTGACCAGAATGGCCGCCTCGTGCTGTTTCTGTAGTGTTCATATTTTTACAGGGTGGGATTACTAATCCCATGCCTGACCCTCCTCCTTTCTCAACCTGACTTGGGAGAGGCTATGGTGGAGTTAGGGTACTGTAAAATCATGCATTAAATATTGATTTTTTCATTATTTGACATGACCACTAGCAAGGAGGTCAAGAGGAAGTCAGGAAGACAGTGTATTAAGGATAATGGCCTGTAAACCCAAAAAAATTAACCAGGCAATGAAGAAAGTTGAAGTATGATATCATTCTACTCTTCACACTGTGCTAGACTGTTATTTTTTCAATACAACGTACAAAAACCAACTGCTAAGGCCCCAAAAAGAGGTATGTGTTGGCCCATTCTTCAAAATAAAGAACTACAATCAAAAAATTAATTTGCAACCAAGATGTTCCTTGTTGATTATCCAAACTGTGACAGTTTTGGAATAAAAAAAATTGAATTATTTTAATCAGGGATGGTATCTGGCAAAAATGTCCTCAATGCCCAAATAAATTAACATTGTAGATAGTATCTGTGTCCAAAAGCTATAAAGTTCATATTTATTGCATATACACTTTTTACATCAAACATTCTATACCTAATAACTTCAAAATTCATATCTTCTGCATCAGTTTCTCAGGCTGGGTTTACAAGATATCTACATGAATACACCTAAAAACACCCACCTAACCTCTAATACATGGTGTGGAATTCCATTTACCTCAAAATTGTTATTAGATATTATTTCAGTCATCTTTCTTCTCTTCCACTGAGTAGTACAGTGCACATATGGGATTTTAATCCCCACCTTGTCTCCCACCTTTATTGTTGTTCGTTTTTCCAGTATTCCTTCAGTTGTGACCAGTGAATAGCTCTATTGATTCTAAGAAGGGAAAAACTGTGGGACTGTCCCTTTGTCTTTAACCATTTCTTGGCATCATATTGTACCAAAACACTGCTTCAGGTGGACTCACTCGTGAATCTTCTTTCTGCAATTGCTTTAATGATTCACATATTTTTTTTATGTGATACCATTTCCTGATGGCCAGTAAGCTGCTCAAAATTACCTGTGGATATTTCAACTGTGCAACCAATTTTTCTCTGACTGTGACAATGTATTTTTTTCCATGAAAACCTCCTTCACTGGTCTCTTCTCATAAAATAGCTACTCCATAACAACAGTAGCCTTATCAGCTATTTTACTGCATATTTTTCTCCATACTACTAGTCACCCTGTCCCACAATCATTCATGGTTAGATATATCTGCTGATGAAAGTGGGTCACAACTGTTATGTTCTTGATTCATCCAGATTCGTAATTCATATAAGAGAACACATTTAAATTCCACAAGTGGCCATTTCATAAATTTAAAGAGTGTAATAAAAATACAATAATTGCTTAAAGGCTAGAGGCATGAATCTGAGGTTACAATTCTCAGAACAAGGCTTTTCCAAAAGGTTAAGTCTCTGAAAGTCCTTACTAAATTTTTTCATTGAATTAAATATAAAAATGTCCTATGTGATAACACAACATCCTCCTTTCTGAGCTAAAAATATTTACAGTACATAATCTTTAAATCTCTTTTGTGGTCGTATGTGTCTACCTGATTTTGTAGTCATAGGGTTAGTTGGTTCAACTGGTGTAGTTTGAGATATGTTGTTTTGAGGTTTGTTTAGTTGAGGTTGGTTTGCTCGAGGTTGGCTTGTCAGAGTGGGCAGTATATCTTCATAATCAATGTCCTGGTGTGGATAGAAAGATTCATTTGTTTGGAGTAAATGCCGTCTGTTACGACGAAGAACATTTCCTGTTTCTGTTTTAACCTGATATGATCGGGGGTGTTTAGTTTGATCCAATACTTTAGCTTTAGTTGTCCAACCACTTTTGCTATGAATGCGTACAGTGTCATCTGTTGTGAGCTGTGGTAGAGATTTTGATTTTGTACCTTTTGGGGAGGTTGACAGGTTTGGTAGTTGTGAGCATAGGTTGGATTTTTGGAATAACTGTTTTTAGTTCACGTTTCATTAACTTATATGCAGGTGAAAGGTTATCTTGACCTGGTGTTGCTCGTAGCATTAATAGAGATAGTGCTGGATCATCATTGTATTCAAAAGCTTTCTTCAGAGTCCGTTTTACAGTTTGTATAGTTCTTTCCACTAAGCTATTGGATTGTGGATAAGTTGGGATTGAGGTGTTATGGTCAAACTCCCATTCTTTATAAAACTTTTTGAAAAGGAAGCTAGAAAATCGTGGACCATTATCAGAAAAAAGCTCTGTTGGTATTCCTTGTCTGCTGAAGATTTCTTTAAGAGTTTCAATTATGGTTGCACTATGAGTGTCAGAGAGTTTTTGAAGCTCAAAGTATTTAGAATAGTAATCAACAGCAATGAGATAGTCTTTATTATACGCCAGAAGTTGAGAACAAACTCAGGCCAATTATACGATAAAGATATATTTATTAAACCTCTGTCATGAGAATCAAACGCTATCTACGTCCATGAAATAACAAAAGCAACCTTCTTAATGCGGACGCAATAGTAAACAGGAATATAAAATCACGTGGCGTAATCGCCTTCTGTCCTTAAACCATGAGAATGAAATATATAAAACGTAAATATCAAATTCTAAAATGCAATAGTTCCCAATCACTTTCTGTCCATAAACCACGAAACAAAATAAGGAAGGAAGGGGAGAGGTTACTAGCACATCACCCTTTAAATATCAACTTCATAGTCAGCCAGATACTGAGGAGTGCGAACAGTTCGTTTTGGACGTGTGTTGTCTTGTTCAAGTACGTCTGGTACTTCTTCTTCTTCTTCTTCTTCTTCCAGCCGTTCGGCTGGAGAGTCAATGTGGGGTAGCTCGTCATCGCTAAAGGCATCAGGAAATACCGAATCATCATGTAAATCCCAATCATGAAACGTCGGGTGGAAGGTACGAGGAAGAGCTGGGAATATTGACGTCAGAGGTACGTGGTACTTGCGTGATGCAAAGGTACTGTCATTGAACTTCTGGACAATAGCAGTGGTATCTTCAACATTTACGACTATGTATTGTTCGCGAGATTTATGCTTTGAGCCTTCATGTTTAATGAAAACCAAGTCTCCAACCTGGACGTTGGCGCTTGTAGCAGGCTTTCCCCCGCGGGCTTTGGAAATTGCACTGGAGTTATGATTCTGCTTTCGAAGATGATCTTGAGCACTAGCTAGTTCTTTGTCATTGATGTTTATCTCCCTGCCAGACAACTGCTCTCGGCGTTGCACAATTTCTTTAGCTGACAAACCTCGTGTTCGGATTCGAGAGTTCAAATTATTCAGAGCGCTTTCTAATGTAAGTTGTGTCAATGGTCTGCCAGTACGCTCGACTTTTAGAAGCTCAAGTTCTAGCTCTTGAATCCCTTTATCAATTGTGGCATTACTGTTCTTGTTCTTAATGCGGCCGAAGTCCAGTGTAATACCATAGGAGTTCAAAATTTTGTCATTTTTCAATGATTGGAATCCAGTTGCACTGTCAACGCGAATCAAAGTGGTTTTTGATCGTAGGAAGTGTGTTAAGGACAAAATTGCGGAACGTAAGGTGTCTGCTCGTTCATCGGCTATAAATGTAGCGTCAGTGTAGCTGGAGAAAATGTCGCGAGAAACAAAGATTTTCTGTTTGGTACGATACAAGACATCAGCGGAAAACTGCTGTCCGGGGTGGAGTGGTGTTGTGGAGGAATGTTGAGCATGCACTTCGAGCGGTAGGCGTTTTAAGGATTGGCATGTGTGACAGTGTGATGTAGCTGCTTCAATGTGTTGAACGCTATCCAAGGCATAAAAGTAGCGATCGAATGCTTTCTGAAGCTGACTTTTGGTGGGATGGCTGAGCTGGAGATGTAAAGCTGCTAGTAGTCCGGGTAACAAGGCAGCAGGAACTACGATGAGGCGACGTTCGTGGATATATGGATCGTTTTTTGTGACTACAAGTAAACCATTAGTTGAGATGGAAGCTATGCGTAGGTATCGCCTGACATCAGTGACATGCCTGGCCTTTCTTGGAGGACGAGTGCCTTGTTGGAGGTGAGCAAAGGTGCGACGCAGTGCAGGGCATTCTTGTTGAGCAGAGTGCCAGGCATTGTTGTTCAGGAATGGCATACGGACTGCGCCGGAAAGGATGTCAGCAACTGACACGTGGTTCACGACAGAATCAATGCTTTCTTGGATGAATTTGCATATTTGACATGAATGATCAGGGCATTGATTTGGGTGTCGCGAGCTGTAATCACTAGATTGGTTTGAAGTTCCTTGGATGTGGCAAACAGTGACATTGAATTCGCTCAGTGTGGATAGGAATGTAGAAACCCTATTAGAAGTGGAGAACTGTCCTTTGCACAGCTTCTGGTATGCTTCCACGCATGGCTTGCTGTCAGTGAGGACTTGGGTAGAGTGATGGGAGTCGCGAATATAAGGAGCAAAGTTTCGTATGGCTGACGAAATGGCGAGTGCTTCGTGCTCACACGGAAGCCATCCAATTTGATGCTGTTTTAGTTTGAAACTGAAAAACCCGCTGATATGGCGATGACCATCCCGATTGATGAATAGAGTGGCACCCAATCCGTGGTTCAACGGAGATGCGTCAACAGTCAAAGTGAGCTTATCATCTGGTCGCGGAATGGTAATTGTATGGGGGGAACGAACTTCTTCTTGGCATCTGGCAAACTGTGCACGGAGTTGGTCTGTCCAATCAACTTGCTGTTGGCCTTGCAACCCTTTGATGGCGTCTTCCAAAGGAGCTATGAGAGATGAGTAGCGTGGGATGCATCTGGAGAGGGCCTTAAATGCACCAATGAATGATCTCATGGAGGTGCAGGTAGCTGGTGGTTGAACAGTGGCTAAAGGGGCGATTTTGTGGGCACATGGTGTGAGGGTACCATTCTTCCATTTCCAACCCAAAATGGTGGTTTCAATTGGGCAAATCACAGTTTTGGATGCAGACAGGTTCAGATTATTCTGGGAGAGGAGATAGAGCACTTTTTCCCAGTTGTCTAACAGTTCTTCGATGGTGTTGCCACAGACGTGAATATCGTCAGCCATAATAATGACAAAACCTTGTTGAATAAAGTCACCGAAGATACGATGCATAAGCTCTTGAAGATATTCTGAAGAACCTGGCATTCCCATAGCGGATCTGGTGTATACGCGTAAACCCTTGAAGGGTGTAACAGTGCCGAGGTATTTCATGGATGCTTTGGAAACAGGGATTTGGAAGAAGCTTTTTGTAAGGTCTGACTTGATTAAGTACTTCCACCTAGAGAGTTTTTGCAGGACGTCATTGCAAGTCACTGATACCGTTGGGAGAATTTTGGTGTATTGGCCCAGAACATTAAAAGCAGTTACCAATCTGTAGCCTCCGTTGGGTTTGGCTGTAAGGAAACTGGGAGAGACGTATTCAACGTCAACATTAACGTCTTCTGGCTTCGCTAAAACACCTAGTTGCTCAAGTTTATCCGCCTCCTCTTGCAATAGCTGTAGATTTGATTGTTTGTAAAATGGAAGCTTGCCTTTCCGAGGTGGAGGGTGAACATTACCAATGTTCACTTTGGCACGTATGGTTCCACTATGGTCGTTGTATGCTCCAAATTCAGGATTAAATACTGAGTCATATTTTTGGTGGATGGTGCGGAATTGATGCAGGTGTGTTTTATTAAGTTGGCCATCAGGATCTAATGAAATCGTGTCGGAAAAGCATTGAGCAGTAGGTATGGTAGGAGCCTTCGATGGTGGACTGCTGTAACGATGATTGGGTATGTTAATGTCAAGTGGTGACATGACGCGACGGATTAGTGCAAAATGTTGAGATTTTGTTAATGTGACTGGAACATTGGAGTCATTCGGTATGCGTATGCTGCCGTCAATTACCCTTGAGATGTCAGGTTCAGGCCACATGCCATTTAAAGGAGAAGATCGGTGGGGTTCGATAGCAATTTCACCCTCATATTCTTTCAAAGTGTCATTTTGGAACTCAAGATATTCCCCAGGGAAGATGGTAAGAGTTGAATCACTGCGTAGGATGAATGATTCAGCGAGGAAGATGTCAGAGACCGGTGTAGGCTTGGAACCATATGGGATCTTGGATTTGCCAATAGTTATCATCTTGTCTTTAAGATGAACGTGGACGTCGTTCTGAACACAGAATGGTACGCCAGCTAGGATGTCACAATCCAGTGTGTCGACGACTAAGGCAGTAATTGGGAGAAGCGTTGAGCCAAAGTTCATTTGTAAGTGAACCTCCCCACAAATCTTCAAGGTTGTTTTATCGACGGAACGAGCAGAATGTTGGGTTGGCATGATTGAAATACCAGCACGTTTGAGGAAGGTGCGTGAGACAAGGGATGAAGTAGCTCCTGTATCTATCACGATATGTGTAGGATGATGTTTGCAGAAAGCGTAGAAAAAAGGTGAAATGTCACATTGTACTTTCTGGACATCTGATTCTGGGATGACTTGATACATAGCAGTCTCCTGGGCAGATGTTTCTGATTGGGGAAGCTCTTCATCAACAGTTACTGCAAGAGCCTTGGCAATGTTTAGTTTGTCAAATTTCGACAGGAACCAACAGCCAGAGATATTGTGGCCTTGATGATTTCTACCAGCAGATTTACACAGGATACAGGACTTTGTATTTGACGAGGACGGTTTAGATGGAAATGAGCGTTCACGGGATGATGCTTGTCCTTGATGGGCGAAACGTCGTGAATTTGAGTAGTTGATGGAGATGTCTTCCTGGACAGATAACTCCGCAATAAGGCAGTCCATTGCATCTGCAAGTTGCGGTTGAATCTCTTTCAACGTTTTGGTTTGTAAATCGTGTGCGTACACCCTTGCAACGTGAGCGGGTAGGCGTTCATCAATGAGATTCAGCCACATGTAGACAGCTAAGCGTTCTAACGTAGGTGACATTTCTTCATTTGTGTCTGGTAGCTCACCGTCGTGAATGAGACCTGAATCGGTGGTTAAGAGGTTGTCCTCGAGATGGGCCATAATCCTTTGAAAGAATGTTTCATAACGTTCGTCGCTGTCACGTTTAATGGTGGAAAGTTTGAGGAAATTGACTTCCGATTGGGAGAAAGAGTAGTGCTTCCTTATGCGTTGCCATATCCAGTGTAAACTAGTGCTTTTCTTGATGATATCGTTTCGTAACAAAGAAGGCACAAATTGTGCAATCAGTGCAAGCATACGTTCCAGAACAATGTTGCGCTGCACTGAAGTTTTCCCGCCAGCTGTAGCCAAACCTCTGTTCGGTACAGATTTCTTGGACCATTGTGTGTCCAAAAACTGACCAAAGTCATTGTTGAGAGAAAGGTGGTACAAAATGTTTGACTGCCAGTTGGCAAAGCTGGTTATAGTTTCGTTTTCAGTTAATTGCCATTGTTTCGGCGGTTTGAATGATTCAGCCATGATCAGAGGCTAACAAAGGATCGACAAAATCAGTATTATCGACGTAAAAGTAACTCGGTTGTCTTTCACACTTTGTGTAATAACTGTAACTTGGTTGTTCGAGGCGTAAGCTCTGCTGCTGTCACCACGCCAGAAGTTGAGAACAAACTCAGGCCAATTATACGATAAAGATATATTTATTAAACCTCTGTCATGAGAATCAAACGCTATCTACGTCCATGAAATAACAAAAGCAACCTTCTTAATGCGGACGCAATAGTAAACAGGAATATAAAATCACGCGGCGATATAATGTGTAAAGATCAATTGCAACTTTGGTCCAAGGACTTGTAGGGATTTCATGTTGTATAGGAGGTTCTGGCTTTTGTGCATTTTGATGTTTAAGGCAGGTAGTGCAGTGTTTGGCTATATCAGTAATCTCATTATTAATTCGAGGCCAGTAAAGAGATATTCTGGCATTTTGTTTCATTCGAACAATGCCAAGGTGACCTTCATGAAGGAGATTTCGCATTTCTGATTTTGATGATGAAGGTGCTATGATTCGTTGGCCATTGAGGAGAACACCATCACTGCATGAAATCTGATCACGGAGAAGATAATATGGTCTGATGTTTGAAGGTATGGCATCCTTAGATGGCCATCCTTGTTGATAAATGAGAGGAGTAGTTGTAGTTCTTTATCCGCTACTGTTTCGCTCTTAAATTCTTGCCATCTGCGCTCACTGACTGGAATACCATTGAGGATAGAGTGAACAAAGAGATTCATATCATCGTCTGAAATTTCAGATGTGTTTTGAGTTAAGTGAGCACGACTTAAAGTGTCTGCTGTCACGAGGGTTGTTCCTGGAGCATAATCAAGGGACAGATCATACTTTTGAAGTCGTAGAAGAAAGCGTTGTATGCGTGGTGGTGATTGTGTCAGTGGCTTGTTGAGAATTGGCTTGAGTGGTAGATGATCATTAATAATTTTATAGGAGCGACCATACACATAGGAGTGGAAGTGTTCACATGCAAAAACAATTGAGAGTGTCTCCTTTTCAATTTGAGCATAATTTTGTTCCGATGAGGAAAGGGCACGTGATCCATAGGCTATGGGATGCAAGTGTTGATCATGCAATTGTTCAAGAATAGCTCCCATTCCATGAGAGCTGGAATCACAAGAGATACGAGTAGAGAGAGCTGGGTCATAAAATTTAAGAACTGGTGCTGTGGTGAGGAGGGTTTTTAGTTTGGCAACTGCATCCTTTTGAGGTTTGTCGAAGAACCACTCAGTGTCTTTGTTTAAGAGAAGGCGAAGAGGAGCTGTTACTTCTGAAAGGTTTGGTAAGAATTTTCCTAAATAAGTGACCATGCCAAGAAAACGTTGGAGTTCTTTTTTGGTTGTTGGGTCTGGCATGTTGGAAATGGCAGTAACTTTTGTAGGGTCTACTTTTACACCATCTGGGGTAATTAAGTGGCCAAGAAATATTACTTCAGAAGCACAGAAGACACATTTTGATTGATTGAGTTTGAGGCCAGACTTGCGGATTTTATCAAGAACTGTTAAAAGGCGAGTGTTATGCTCCTGAAGTGTATGTCCCCAAATTATGATGTCATCTTGAGAGTTTGCAGTTCCATCTATTCCAGAGATGATAATGGCAATTTCACACTGAAAAATTTCACTTGCAGAGTGTACTCCATATGGCAATCGTGTAAATCTGTAGCGACCAAAAGGAGTGGAGAAGGTAAGTAGCTTTGAGCTTTGGTCATCTACTTTGATGTGCCAATATCCTTGTGAGGCATCTAATTTTGAGAAATATTTTGCACCAGCCATCTGAGCCATTATCTCTTCAGCTGTGGGAAGTGGGTAGTGCTCTCGTTTGATGGCAGCATTGAGATGTCGAGGGTCAAGGCATAAACGGAGTTTTCCATTTGGTTTGGTCACAATCACTAGGCCATTAACCCATTCTGTTGGTTCCTGAATAGTTTTGATGATGCCCTGGTTTATCATTTTTTCCAGTTCTTGCTTTAATTTGGGCTTTAAGGCAAGTGGTATTTTGCGAGGAGGAACAATGACAGGTTTCACATTTTCCTTTAACTGAATAGAATACTCACGTGGAAGGCAACCAAGATCACCAAAACAATCAGCATATGTAGATAAAATTGTAGACCTGTTGCTCTTGTCAACTGCCTGGACACAAGTGATAAGGTTAAGACGTTCACTTGATTCTGAACCCAAAATAGGAGTTGAAGTTGTTGAAGCAATGACAAAAGTGAGTTTCACATTTTTAACCATCTGATAAGTTATGCACAATGAGCACTGACCAACAATGGGAATTGGGGATCCATTGTAGGCAGTTAATTTTGCAGGACATGGATGGAGACGAGGCTTTGGATGGAGGGAGTTGAATATTGTTGCTGGTAGAATATTGCATTGTGCACCTGTGTCAATTTTGAAGATTATTGGAGATTTGTTGAGAACAAGTGTGACTAACCATGACAAAGTATTTGGTGCAAGAACATCGATATGATAAGGTTGAGAATAAGTTGAGGAGCATTCCACTGTGGGTGAATTGGAGTAAATTGTATCAACAAAAAAATCATTCTCGAATTCAGAGTCGTCATCAGTAGGAGTGTGTACAGCATGAACTTTCCTTTGGGGGCAAAGACGAGAAAAATGGTTTATCCTTTTACAATTAGTGCATTTCTTGCCATAGGCTGGGCACTTTCCACGAAGGTGGCTGTTTCCACAAAACTTACATCGATTAATAAGTTCTGGAGATTTCCATGAATGCTGTGTTTTTGGAGTCCTATATTTTGATTTAATGTGACATACAGAAGATGGGTTTGCACTCTTAAACTCATTAAGATGTTTCTGAGTCTCCTTTGCTGCCTGTCCCAATTTAATGGCTTTTGGTAGATCCAAATCAACTTCACGTAGCATTCGTTCTTGTAATTTACAATCTAAGATGCCACAGATAATAATGTCACGAATGAGAGAATCTCGAAGAGTACTAAATTCACAGTGTTCACTTAGTTTTCTAAGCTCGGTGACAAATTCCATAATTGTTTGGCCTGGAGTCTGCTTATAAGTAAAAAATTCATGTCTAAGCATAGTTATATGTTTCCTGGGACTGCGATGTTCCTCAAAACTTGATAAAATATAATTAAAGTTCATCCTGTGCTGGTCTATCGGAAAGTCAAAGGTATTATATATTTCTCTTCCATACTGACCAATACATGTCAGAAGAGTTGATGCCTTAGTTTTGTCTGGTTTAACATCAGCCTCAGTTGCCGATAAAAATAACTCAAATGCTTGTCTCCAGGTCTTCCATGCCTGAGAGAGANGTTTCCACAAAACTTACATCGATTAATAAGTTCTGGAGATTTCCATGAATGCTGTGTTTTTGGAGTCCTATATTTTGATTTAATGTGACATACAGAAGATGGGTTTGCACTCTTAAACTCATTAAGATGTTTCTGAGTCTCCTTTGCTGCCTGTCCCAATTTAATGGCTTTTGGTAGATCCAAATCAACTTCACGTAGCATTCGTTCTTGTAATTTACAATCTAAGATGCCACAGATAATAATGTCACGAATGAGAGAATCTCGAAGAGTACTAAATTCACAGTGTTCACTTAGTTTTCTAAGCTCGGTGACAAATTCCATAAATGTTTGGCCTGGAGTCTGCTTATAAGTAAAAAATTTATGTCTAAGCATAGTTATATGTTTCCTGTGACTTCAATGTTCCTCAAAACTTGATAAAATATAATTAAAGTTCATCCTGTGCTGGTCTGTCGGAAAGTCAAAGGTATTATATATTTCTCTTCCATGCTGACCAATACATGTCAGAAGAATTGAAGCCTTAGTTTTGTCTGGTTTAACATCAGCCTCAGTTGCCGATAAAAATAACTCAAATGCTTGTCTCCAGGTCTTCCATGCCTGAGAGAGATTTGAGGAGTCAAAGTTGAGTGAGGAAGGAGGAGGCAATTTGTCCATCTTGGAAGATCAAAATATCAAAAATAGTTAATACATATAAAACAATGTCTGTTATAGAGAAAAAATCCACTCTAATCCCGATCTGACACCATGTTATGTTCTTGATTCATCCAGATTAGTAATTCATATAAGAGACACATTTAAATTCAACAAGTGGCCATTTCATAAATTTAAAGAGTGTAATAAAAATACAATAATTGCTTAAAAGCTAGGGGCATGAATCTGAGGTTACAATTCTCAGAACAAGGCTTTACCAAAAGGTAAAGTCTCTGAAAGTCCTTACTAAATTATTTCATTGAATTAAATATAAAAATGTCCTATGTGATAACACAACAACAACAACTGCCAACTGAGTTCATTTGTATTAACATGAACCTCACTGGGTGCATGGCTTGATGGTGCAGGTTCAATGGATTGACACTCCTCACATTGTTGCATGACCTGCTTCTTGAGTGATCCATGGATCCACTATTCTCATTAAATTATTGCTAATTTTTTAACGACACACTTGTAACAAATCTTACTCCAGCAAACAGAAGATATCATTAAGCAAAAAAAATCACCTTCAATTTATGTTAACCTTAAGTGTTAATCGTCTCTTGCAAAAGTGATTTCCCTTTGTGGGGTTTGACAAGTAAAACTCACAAGTAAAAATTTGATAAGTATATACAATGAATTGTTTTTACATAACAAGCAAATTCCGTGCTGACTGGGCATTCGAGAAGATTAAAAAAAACAGTCACAATGTCTTTCCCATGCATGTTCAATCATGCCTTGCTTACTCTGGTCAGTTGGTCAGCTTTATTCTTCTCTGATGGTTTCAAGGAGCCAGGATGAAGAACTGTCTAGTGCAGTTGCACTATAACCAATTGGTTCTGGGTTCAACTCCCCAAGCAGGCAATTAGACTTCCACAACTGTTGCTGAGGCAGCTCTTTTTTCTATTGTGCCCCCACTGCAGTGCCAAGATAATGTCTTTCATTATGGCCTCCAGATCTGCATCATTTCTGTACCCATAATCTTCCTTCTTCTACAGCCATGCACTATTCTCAACTATTCTACCATCAATTGTCAATACAACTCTGGTTGCAATGCTGCTTATATCAGTCCACGCCACTCCTTGTTTACCTGGGTGAATATGCCAACTTCCCGCAACTGGGCCACACTGCCTCACATGCTTAAGTATCATTTCTTGTGCATACCTTCTTATTTTGTCTTCCTATCTGGTTTCAGTTACTTGCTGTTAGACAAAATTCTTGCCGTTTGCAGCCACCCTACAACTGGGTAATGCACAACCAATCTCCTACAGACAGAGAAAAGCTCTAGTCTGCTAAGCTCTACATGAATCTCTGGCACTTTGTTTCCCCTATGAAACATGAGGACACCATTTCAATCCCTTTCTAGCCTAAGCCCCAATGCCGCACTACCTTCTAGTGGCACTGGGAGTTTTCTCTCCCACTCATACTCCTTTAGATGATTGGCCACCTCTTTTTCCATAGCTACTGATTTGTCAACTAGAATATCTTCAACATAAGAGGTTGTGCCTTGTTTCATCTTCTGAGATTTGATGAGGATCACTTTCAGCACCCATCTCATACCTTTAGTGCCATCTGTAGGCAAAATCCTAATGTCAAAAATATGTCAGTCCCTTATAATTTACCTACTGGTTCTTTCACAGGTTTTTGGGTACCTGCAGTTGGAGATATGTTGCCTTTAACTCAGCAAATTTTGATGACCCACCCTCTTTTTCATTAAGTTTCTGGACGTCTAACAGTGACTGCACATTTTGCTTTGTTGGCTGCTCTACAAAAATAAGGTTTATTACCCCCTCATTTTGAGTCTAATAGTATCTGCAATACATGGCACTTAGTGGAATAACAGCAATCGAGCAGTAAAGAGACAATGGTTACACTCCACGTCTAAAAGTGAGGTGCGTCTGTCTTTCTTCGTCTGAATACAAATAAATCACTCTCTTAAATACATAGTTTTTACAAGGTAAATTTATTCATCACATCATCATTCCAAACTAAAAGACATTAAGTAAGCACTCTTGAGTGACCCATAACTCTTAGGAATTTGTGATTACACAATTAATGGGACACTAGCTATGTCAACAATGCTAATTTGTATGACATCAATAATTAGTGTCTTACACAGGGAGTTTCCACGGTAACCATGCACGTCACCTTCCCCTCTCCCAAAATTAACTAGGTGAATAATAAGCTAACTAATAACACTCTAGTACTACTTCACTGCTACAAATAATTATATCCCATTTACTAAAATAGCTCTTACTTATAATTAACAATATAGTCTCTTAAGCATGCCAGGGGGTTGTCTATCTTTTATTGGTCTCTCCAATGTCTGTCCTTGTGGAACTGTTTCTGTGGGGATTTGGGGTTCTACACTACCCTGTTCGCTTTGAATGTCAATACTAGTCTGAGGAGTTTGTATAGCTGCGACCATCCATCAACTCGCAGGTATATTTTCCAACCCTGTTCTTTACCTGGATTGGTTGAGAAAATTTGCTGGTTTGCCAAACCCCTTCTGTGAAAGTCTAACCTGTACCCACGTGCCCTCCTTCTGAAATTGTTTCAGCCTTCCCCCAATCTGCTTGGGCCTCTGACTTCGGCAGAAAAATCTCTATACCCTTAATCTTCCTTCCTGACAAACACTCTGCTGGACTTTTCCCTAGCTTAGTTTGGACTACTGTTCTCTGCTTCTGCAGGAAACTGTAAATTGCTGATTTCCATAAATCTGTCTGATTGCAGGTGATGACTGCTTGAAGGTGAGATTTAAAGTCCCTATTGACACGTTCAACTAAGCTATTCCCCTCTGGGAAGTACAAGCTGCTTTTGTGGTGACTAATCTTGAAGGACTCTACAAATTCTTTAAACTGTAAACTGATAAACTGACTACCATTGTCTGTAACTATCTTTCTGCTGAACTGAAATCTTAAAAAGGTCTCCATTAGCCTGTTTATTATGAAAGTTGTGTTTTTCTCTTGAGCAGGCCACACCTCCACAAATCGTGTTGCACTATCTACTAGCACTAGCATATACGTAAACCTTTTAGGTGCTTCTAGAAATGGACCTGTTATATCTACGCTGATGTTATCAAAGGGCTTGTCCTCCTCCCTTTCTACTTCCTGAAATGGCTCCACCTTAAATGCAATTTTGCTCTTGTCTGCCTTTCTGCAGACACTGCAGTTCTTCACAAACTCTTCAGCCTTCTTGCCACATCCTTTCCACCATGCAGCATCTCTTAACTTAGCCTTGGATTTAACTACTCCTGGGTGGCCTTCACGGGTTTTGTGTAGAACCTGCTGTCTTAAACTTTCAGGAACAATAACTCTACCATCTGCACGGAAGATAACACTTTTATCTTCCATTAACTCCCAGGTCCCATAATACCCCAGCCTCCCCACTTGGCCGATCCTTGGGGGAACTCTTTCCTTAGCCAATTTTTGCATTCTGCTAGTAGTGGGTCCATAGATGTGGCTTGAACGATTTCATTTGCAGATAGACCTGTGGGGAAGAATTCATAAACCAGCCCCACCACATGGTCATCTTCCCCAATTTCTTTATTAAATTCGTCTCTTGCAGCACAGAGGCGTGACAATGTGTCTGGCAATACACTGGTCATACCCCTGACATACTTTACATCAAAGTTAAAGTTTAATGACTTTAAAGCCAACGACTAAGATGGCAGCTTACTCTATCAAACCCTTTGGTAGAAAGCAAGGTAACAAGGGCAGAGTGATCAGTTTCCAGGGTAAACTTCCTACCCAACAAGTAAAATCCGAATCGTTCTACTCCAAAAACACAAGCCAAGGCCTCTAATTCCTGAATACTGTATCGCCTTTCAGCTTGGTTGCGGCTGCGACTTGCACAGCAGATCACTCTTTCCTCCTCCAGTACCCTTTGCTTTAGTACAATCCCCAGGCCCTTAAAGCTAGCATCACAGCTTAAAAACCGTGTGTGCCTCCCCACTAGTATCAAAAAGACTCAGGGGGATTGCATTGTTTAGGGCACACTTTAACTGGATAAATGTTTCTTGACATTGCTGAACAACTCGAATAATGGTTCACCAGTAGCTGAATAATTCGTATGTGGCTTCCATAGTACTGCAAACTCCCAAGAAACAATCGGACCTCTGTCGGATCAGTTGGGCAGGCAGTATTAAGGATGGCCTTTTTGTGTTCTTCGTCTGGGCACATTCCCTCCTTGGTTAACTTCCTCCCTAACCAATTTGTCGGATCAACACAAAAACAACTTTTTTGTGTGTTGAGAGTAAGCTCCACAGCACGACAATGTTGTAGAACAATATCCAGATGTTCTTTATGCTGGTCTCTGTTGTCTGAGACAATAAGGAGGTCATCCAGATAACACATCACAAAATTCAAATCTCCAAAAATATCCTCAATGATATTTTGAAAGCTTGCTAGTGAGCTAACAAACTCGTAAGTCATCCTTCTTGTAAGCGTACTGCTCAAATGGGGTAGATATTGAATATTTAATTAAAAATGTGATTGAGGTTAGAAGAGTGAGTGATAGGGTGATTGTAGTTGTGCTGATTGCTGGAAATTTGATGTTCAGAGCTATCAGTGTTTACGCCCCGCAATGTAATCTTTGAATTGAGGAAAAATTTTATGATGACTTGATAAATGAAGTGTAAATATAAGGATCAAGAGATGTTGTGTTGATCGGGGGTGATTTTAATGGTCATATTGGAAGCAAAACAGATGGCTTTGTAGGGGCTCATGGAGGATTTGGAGTGGGAAGAAGGAATGATGATGGTAAACGCCTGTTGGAGTTTTGTTTGCAGACAGTAATGACCATTGTGAACACATGGTTTGTGAAGAAGAAAAAGGTTACATTCAGGTCAGGTGGAAATGAAAGTGAGATTGACTTTTTTATAATCAGTGCATCAGACAGGAAGAAGGTTAAAGATATTCGTGTTATACCAACACAGCTTCAGCATAACCTGGTGGTGATTGACATGTTTAAAGGAACATTAGAGAGAAAAAGTAAAAGAAGATTGCCTGAATGGGTGAAAATCTGGAAACTGAGAGAAGAAGTATACCAAGAGAAGTTTGCAGCTAAAATGGATGAATATATTAGCCAAAATGATGGATATGACTGGATTAGATGTAGAACGTGTGCTTAAAAGGCAGCTGTAGAGGTTTGTGGAGTTAGAAAGTTAAAAGACAGCAAGGTG